>VUQK01022941.1:3524-17555 GCA_015106715.1 Bujurquina vittata | reverse complement strand
TCATAGGGGGTCGTTTTGACTGTTGGGATTTGTTGGGATTTTATATAATTACATGAAGCTAAGTTTAGTTTTAATTAGACTGGATGGAGGATCCTCAACCTGACTGGAAATGCTCTCGTCTCTCAGCCAGAGCGGGAAATTGCACTGAACAGTCGGTTTAAAAATAATGATGCATAAGTCTTTTAAACTAATGGAGTGACACCAGATCTGACCTGTTGACCTCTAAACTTGTTAAAATAACTGTGTGATAATCACGAGGAAACAGATCGGGGCTCGTGCGTGCTGTCGGTAAGCTCGTGTTTTTTCAGCTCTTAAAGGAAAACCTAAAAAAAAAGGCACCCTCTTTCCTGTTGAAAAATGTGAGCTCAGTACTCAGAGAGCCGACTCTCAGCGTGGACCTTAAACACATCAGTTGCTGCCGTCAGAGCGCTGATCCAAACATGTGGAAGAAGTCCAGGCTGACTCCCACAGCTCTCTGCAGATCACCATCATCTGATGTACATTAGGAAGCTCTGAACTTTCAAACGGGAGGACGTAAGCTGCCGGTGGACTGACGGGCCTGAGCTTCAAACCTGAGCTTTTAAATGATTTACACCTCGTGAAATAAAGATCCAACGGCTCCGTTCTTCATTTCATCTCAGTTTTTAGTCTCTGATCGGCAGAAGAAAACCATCAGTGGGGTCATAAAACCACCTGTGCAGCCATCACGGCGGCTCCTGAACACCTCGTGGCTGCTGCTTTCTCAGGGTGACAAATGACCTTTGACCCCTGCAGTGATTGCTCTGGTTTGGCTTCAGGTCAGGTTTGATAAAGATGGTGTGATGGGGCAGTTTGAAATAAAGTTTTATTCAAAGCTTAGATGGTTTCTCATGTTTTTGATTTCCTGATATTTTAAAGCAGCATTTGAAAAAATTAATCCTGAAATAAAGTTCAACCAAATATTCATCTCAGCTGCATTTAAACGGTCACAGAAAGAGAAGAATTAACAGTAACCAATGAAATCTTCCCTGAAAGGACACAAATACAGCCACAAATTTTCTCTTATACCTGTTTAATGTTTGAGATCAGGATCATTAATTAGAGGAATTATTTTCTTTTAAAGCAGTAAAGATGCTGCCACATGAAGACAGACGCACACGTTTGAGATGAAGCGAGAAAGTTTCATTTCAAACTAAAAACAATCTGGATTTTCTTCTTCCTTACATTTGCTCTGGAATCAGCTGGCTCAGCAGACTCCCATCATGCCTTTCGCTGCTGTCAGCTGCACTGATGGGAGAAGAGAGGATAAAGCAGTTCAAAAAATAGAAACTAGTGAAGCGAACAAGGAGACGGGAGGAAGAGAAAGGAAACCAGCTGCAACTAAAGGGGGAGGAAGGAAACGAGAAAGAAGTGAGTGAAGGAAGTAAGAGAGGAAAGGAGAGCAGCCCGGACCGGACCCCGGCTCTGAGCCTCAGCTTTCACCTCCACTGCACCACAAAAGAAGAAAAACTTGGTGGAGTCTGCAGGATATCTGGCACACCGCCCACCTCGTCCAGGATGGAGTATGACCTACATTTCAGTGACCCCACCCACCCCGACACCCCTCCCTGCTCTCACACACACACACACACGGTGTGTCGCTGGTCGATGAGGTTGTTGCTTCGGAGGAAAATCAGCTGCTCTGGCTCCACATGCAGAGCTGCCGTCTGCTCAGATCGGCTCAGTTTGTTTCTGTTCTAAAACACCATTTCTGACCAATCAGAGCGGGGGGGTCAGAGTACTCAGAAAAAGTCATCTGATCAGCTGAGCGCATAAAGTGGGAGTGACACGATACCTCACGCTGACACACAACTGTCTGCAAACTTTTTAACAGCACAATGATGGGATGCAGGAAGGTCCCGGGAAGCTCAGAAACAAAGTTCCTGCTGCAGGAGCGAGCAGCGCCTTTTTCTGAGCCCACAGCAGCCCCCTTCAGCAGCATAAAATTCACCTTATTGTGCGCAGAGACACATTCAGCAGCTGCAACGCTGTTTGTTGGTCTCGGAGTCTTTTCTGCCCTAAACTGCAGCGAGCCAATGAGCTGCTGTCAGTGGTGAAACCGCAGGAACATGGCGGTGACAGCGGGCCTGCACTCAGAGACGGACCTGTGGATAAACTCTGCTTGGGCTCCATTAGCTGTCAGCTGACGTGTGAATGAACATAAACACACTCCGACACACGGCCGGGTTCGGCCTCTGGACGCTTATTAAAGACTGCAGCAGGGAGGCTGCTGGTGGGGGCTGTGATTCCTAGAGGTCTGATTCTTGGAAGTCTCGGAGGAGGACTGACCTTTGACCCCACCGTAATGTGCACCCCTGCTCCAGTGGAGCCGAGGACTTCTGCCTGCTGCTCACACGTGCGTTTAGCCCGAGATTATGTGACGCTCGTCGATGACGGGGGTCCGGGCTGGGCTGCTGATCTTTTATTGCAGCTGCTTTCCTTCCTCTTTGTCTCCTTGTTCGCTTCACTGGTTTCTATGAAGAACAGTGAAGACTCGGGTTCCTCGCGGGACTCCGGGTTATTAAAGTTTGCTCCTCTGCAGGAGGTTGCTGGAGAAAAGCAGCAGCCTCCGGTTCTCCTCATTTACCCAAAAAGATTCACAAAGGTTTGTAAGGCTGGTTGTGTGTTTGTGTGCAGAGCAAATCATTCTCACTCTGTAAGAGGTGATGATGTTTGGGCAACCATTTTAAAAATGTCCAAAAAAACACTCCAAAAGATCCAAACTTTCCAAAAACGTTTTTTCAGAAAAATAAACCTCAGAGCACGGTGTTGGGAACCTGCTACATTTGATGATCTCAGTAATCAGTAACAGTTACTGTTTGAACACATGACGTTGTGTACTTTTTGACCCCACATACACACAGTCACAGCGCCACCAGCTGGAAACACCACAAACCGCACAAACATTTCACACAATTATCTGTACTTTCTGCCTCTTGCATTTTCAAACAGACTCGTTACTTTAGGTTCAACATCTGAGGGAAGATTTTATTTGCGGTCACTTCAAACGATCTGATGGAGGAGCAATAACACAATGTTACACAGCTGTGGAGCACGCTTCAGAGGCAGCTTGGGTAATGTGGCGCCGAGTACCAGCTTATTGGATGCATGCTATCCGGTCTTTGAGTGGTGTTCAACATGCAGCAGTGCTTTGTCCCTCCTTGTTTTGATCCGACTGTCATAGCGAACAGTCACTGGGCTGCCATTGCTTCCATTTAGGGCGTCTGGACCCGGTAATGACATCAGACTTAAAGATCGGATACGATATCCAACAAAATACGACAAACCGTTACCTCACGTTTATTTTTCCTGTATTTCATCATTACTGAAGACGGAGCACAGCGAAGGGGCGCCAGGTGGGGTTACAAAGAACTATTTGGGTTTTTTTGTTGAGGCAGCGGCACCCCCTCTGGTAGATGGCAGCTTAGCTGATCTCCTTTATTGCGTATGCCCAGAGCGGGCCTGGAAGGTCCAATGAAGCCACAGCAGCCATATTATTGTTCCAACAGCACAAACACGGTCCACGGGTCCAGTTCAGAAGACAGCTAGCAGCTACAGCCGCCTGTGTCACCAGCCTATTAGCCCTATTACTCTATTAGCTGTAAACATGCTTATTTATGCTGGAAAGCTTTAACATGGGAGTCTAAGGGACTGACTCACTGTGGCGCCCCTGCTGGACAGCAGAGGAACTGCAGGTGTGTCTCAACGTCCTGGTGTGGAACAGTGTAAAAATGCAAACTGTTAATGAACAATATGTGTGATGTTTGTGGGCTGTCAGTGATTCATACTGTTTTTATGAACTGTTATCAATAAAATGGAAAAATGTCTGAATGATAAGAGTAAAGCTCAGACTGAGGTGGTCCTTGTTTGTTTAAATAAAAGTCCCTTAAAGTCTCATTTCTCAGTTTGATGGGTTCTTAAATCTGAGGAGGGTTCAGGGTGCTGTTCCCATAAAAGCAGGTCTTTCTTTGTGTCTGGGGGGTGTTTGGGAGCCTGTGAAGTGGAGATTCGGGTGAGGTCCAGGTGAGCTTTACTGCTGCAGAGCCTGTGCACGGCTCGCTCTGTGGTTTCTGACTTGATCCTTCAAACAGCTGAGCTCAGCCTCCTCTGCACAGGTCTGCGACTGTTTTCTGCCTGGAAACCGTTTTTTATGGACGGACCGCCCGCCTGTGCCGCTTTCTGTTTTTTTTACCTCACAACCTCGCTGAACTTGGAAAAGAAAATGAACTCGCGTCACCCCTGCCTCTGCCCCACTTTCCCTCCCTCCTCTCCGCAGCGTGCTCACTGAGCGGCTGGCTCTGGTTCTGCTTGTGGCTCGGCCGCCTGAAGGTGCTCCGAGGCCGGCAGGTGATCAGGTGAGGCCGCTTTGTCTGACTCAGACAGGATGCTCTCACCTCCGCCGCACGTGTCACGATGATGACGATGATGATGCGGCAGCCGAAAGGGTTAACGCGCAGCCACAACAAAGAAGCCGGCATGTGCGCGGGAGGGGGGCTGGTGGGTGCTGCCTTTTAGCCCCGCCCTGAAATTCTTCATTGGAGAAGCTGTTTACAACCTCAACGCGCAGGAGTCCCCGGGTTCAGCGGCCTGCGGGGGGGCAGGAGGGAGACAATAAGAAGCGGTGCCGGGCCCTCCGGAGCCGCCGCCGCGCTTCTTTGTCTCATTTCTGAGTTTAACGCGCACATGTCTGAGGCGCCGCGCGCACGTGAGGAAGAGGAGGGAGAAGAAGAGGAGTTTGTGCAGCTCTGCAGTCTGATGTGTGCGCTGCAGCATGCGCGCGCACACACGCGCACATACACAGTGTTTACATGTGATATCTGCTGCAGAGGGAAGCACGCCTGTGACTGCAGATTATTCCCATTCATTCCCGCTCAAATCAGCTCGCTCGTCGAATGTTTTTGGCATTTCAGCCGGAAAAGCATCGATCTGAGCTGCAATCAGTTCATTTTTTTCTGATCAAAAAGTGCAATAAAATTGGAAATGATTGCGCTGCCAACCTGTACTGCACTGACAGCAGCATTTAAATTATGCATAACCGGTTCTATCATTTCACCATTAAAGGTATTTGTTTTTCTTATTGCAGACAGCACATATTTGTGCTTTATTTCTAAAACCTTAATGTAGTAAAATAATCATACGTTAATGGTTAATAAGTATTTTTTTTAATTGTACATTTTCCATTTGGTTTGACTGCGATTTAAAGACACTGAAAAACATCATGTAAATATCAAGATGTCTGTGTTTAGGAACAGAAATCATAAAAACAAGACCTCGTTTATGTTTCGGGTGACTTTGTGAGTTTCCCGTTAAAGATAAATATTGTACCAGAACTGTTTTCATGTATTTTTGGAAACAACTGTTAAACAGGTATTATTATTATTATTATTATTATTATTATTATTATTAATAAATGTTTAGAGTTAGGTTCTGCTGTGTGACCTGTAAAACACTGGACATGACGTTATCCATAAATGGATTAAACACGGCAGGTGAAGCAGTGCTTACAGGTGTGCTCCTGTCTGTCAGCGCTCTAGCTGGTCCGTTTTACCCGCTTTTACCTGGCCCTTTATGTCCCATTTTTGCCCATTCTTGTTACTTTTCTCTTCCTTTTTGCTCCTTAATTCATCTGCAGTTTACATGCCTGTCGCGCGCGTCCCCGCGGTCCCGCCTCGCGCCTCCCAACCTTTCCCCCAGTTCGAGCGCGCCGCCGGGTTCACCGGGTTTACTCTGACACCGCTGACTCCGCGGCCACGCCCCCCGACAGCCACGCACCCCGCCGCGGGCCAATCGCGTCGCGTTCACGTACTGATCACGCACCGCCTCGCCCGCTATTGGCCGCGGCCCGCTACACCTTTGCCTGTGATTGGCTGCGTGTTACCACCCGCCAGACTGCTCTCAATTTTGTTTCTGTGTTTTTTTTTGTTTTTTTTTGGGCTGCTCTCAGCTGAAGCCAGTCTGCTTGGCAGCGGCTCAGCGCTCCTTACCGAAGCTCTCCCTCCGCCGCCGCCGCCGCCGCTCACCCAGCGTCTCCGGCTCCTCTTCCTTCTCCTCAGCTTTGCGGCGGAGCGCTGCTGTCAGGTGAGTCCGCCTGGTACTAATGGCTGTTTCCGGAAAGTTGGTGCTGTTAGAACTGCGCGGTTCCGCCAGCGGGTCCAGAATCTCCGAGCCCGGTGTCGGTTGCGCCGGACTGATCTGCAGCCGGACTGAGCTGCAGCCGCACTTCGTTTGTCTCAGCTCGGCTCGGTTTGTGTTATGGTGGCGCTGTCTGCTGGTTTATCTGAGGTCACAGTGAACCCGATGACTCCTCTGTGTCCGCGCGCGCGCGCGTGTCTGTGTGTGTGTGTGTGTGTGTGTGTGTGTTGCATCCCTGCATTGCATCGCTCCGCAGAAACTTTACAGATGTTGTCTTTGTTTTGATGCACGGCTGCTTTCGCTTTCGTGTGGTCGATTAATCGGTGGCCGTGTTCTCGCTGTTCTCCAACACCGATCATTGATTGATCAGTCTTTATATTTTGTACGTTCTGAATGAACAATAATTAATTAGTTGTGTTAATTTTCTCCCACACTGGTTCTTGGTTTTCTTTGTTAAACCTGACAGTAAAGTGATCATTTTGAGCTTAATTACATTAATTAGTTTCACTGTTTTTAACACTGTAACTAAATGATTAATCAAGTGACGACTGTGCAGATTGATTTTTGAGCAGTGTGTCGTGTGTCAGGTTGTTTTTGTGGGTTAAATGTGGCAGTAAAGGCAGCATTTTAGGGTTAATTATAGGGTTCAGTCTGTGTGACAGCTTGTTGGTTTTCTTTGTTAAACCTGACAGTAAATTGATTATTTTAAGTCTTTATTTTCAATGATTTTTTAAACCTTTTGACTAAAACAATTAATCAGTTAATTGAAAACCTGTTGAGCAAAATAATCAGTTATTAATTTGTTGACTGATGAATTTATATTCTTTGATGTGACATGAGTCCAGAGCTTAAACCGTGTTAATTACATCAGCTTTATTGTAGCTGAAACAATAAAACAGTAAATTAAAATAATTATAAACAAGTTCATTTTCATTGATCCAACAGGAGATGCCTGCTTCTGAATTATTAGTGATTTCATATACTCATCTATTCATAAATGCATGTTTTACCTTGTAAACAGTGTGAAGCAAATATTTGTTCAGAAATATTCACGCCTGAGAGGCTGACGTGTGAAATTCTGGGTGTTTTTGCTCTAAAAAAAGCAGTTACAGCCATTTCCTGTTAAATAAATCCTAATGTGAGGATTCTGATGCTTGATTTTCCTGTGATCGGACGGATCTGTAAATCAGATCCAGCCTCACTCCGATCCCAGGAATCTGCACTGAACACAAAGGGACTGCAGAGGAAGACAAACCTGACAACACATCAGCAATCAGTCAGAAACAAGCAGGAAAAAAATCAGAAAAGTGCGACTGGATCGATAAATGTGTCCTGAGCTGCTCCTTCAGGTGTGTTGGGAACAGGTGCCATGTCGTGGTAATGATCTCAGAGATGATTAAATGACACGTTAAAGGCGGCGAGCAGTGTTCGTTATTGAGTAAACCTCATTGTTTCTCCATCAGTAGGTGTGGTGTGTTCATGTGATCATGGGAAATCAGAGTGTCGAAGCGCCATCTGTGTGTGTTGCAACAGATCGACTTTGTTTTGTCCAACTATACTTCCTGTCGGGAGCTTCCTCCCTCTCTCTCTCTCTCTCTCTCTCTCGGGGCGAGTCGGTTCATGTCAGTGTGGGGGGAGGAGTGGGCGGGGTTTAATTACTGTTTTTTTTTTTTTTTAGCGCCTCCCATCATCTATTCTGGGTGCAGGGAGGTTCCCCCTCTGCCGGGGTGAGAGGTTGGGTGTACCCACTGCAGAGGGGCCCCTCTCTCTCTGTTTACGTCGTGGTCTCTCGCCCCTCGCTCACCCTCCTCCTCTTCCTCCCTTCCTGTACGTGCTGCTGAGCAGATGCCAGCCGAGCAGCCGGGAGCCCTTTGTCCCCGAGTCACCTCCCACCTACAGTTTGCTCCCTTTTATTTGTTTATTTATTCATTTCCTGATGTAGTGGATGCGACTCAGCCGCAGGCGGGAAAACTGTGACATCATTGGTAATTAGATGGGTGTTGTGCGGCTTTATCCTTGGAGGAAAATGAAAGAAAGAAAGAAGCCCGTCTTGAAGCAGACACTCAACAGTTTAGGATAGAGAGCATAAACGGTACGTTCAGGTCATGTGGGAGAAAAGGAGGAGGTGGAAAATGCTGCAGACAGACATCCAAACCTGATCTGTGAGGTGGGTGGATTCTGCTCCACCTTCAGCCACATCTGTCGCGTTACAGTGTCACATCACAGTAATCACACTTTCAGATAATTACCCAGATGTATGTAAAATGTTAGGCTCTATGTGCTGAAATCAGCTTGTAACAGATTTCCTTATATGGTTTAGTTTAAGAAGAAGCTGCTGATTGTGGTGGTTGAACTAAATGTGCTGTCTCTACCCATGTGACCTCTGCCCCTCATTAGGCTTCCAGAAGCATGCCAATCAGATGAAAAGTGAGGTTTTAGTAGAGCCCGACCAAAATTTCAGTATCAGAATCTATAACAGCTGATAAATTAAAATTTAAAAGTAAGGAAGAGACAGTAGTTTTTAAATTTTAAAATTTAAAATTAAGGAAGAGACAGGAGAAATGCTCCTTAACCATGTTATGGGTGTTGGGGTTTTTTTGTCCACCAGATGGCACTCTGCTACGTGCCTGTTAGCAACAACAACCAGCTGATCCGAGCAGAGGCGGGGCAGCGTAAACGAGGAATCCACGATTGTAAAATAAAGAGTTCTTTAAAAGCTTATCTTGACATTATCTCAGTAAGGACTCATAATTAACGGCACGTAATAAATGTTCAGAAAACCTGTTTATGTTTCTGACACATCACATTTTTAAATTGCCAAATATCGGTTTTGGTTTTATATTCTCATATGGGTCAGGTGCTAGCTTTTAGACTGCAGTTCCTCTGATGTCCAGCAGAGGCTCCAGCAGGCCCCCTAGACTCCCGTGTTCATAAACATGCTTACAGCCTAAAACGTGGCCGTGGCCGGAACGCCAGCGTTTTATTTGGTCACAATTCTCCAACATTTCCAACTGATGAGGTGGCGACGTTGCTCTGTGGTTCAGGAGACTTTTCTGCAGCAGTGCAGTGAGTTTATAGCGCGACGAGCATCAGTTTCTGGCTTCCTCACCGCTGCAGACACAGATGATTCAGTGTTACTCCTGTGAGAGGTGTTTAACGCGCCGCAGATCTCTGACCCCGCCTCCCAAATTGCATTAAACCTGCAAATTGACCTGCACGAAGTGAGCCGACGGAGCTGGAGAGGAGAACCCGTTTGGACCAGATTCATATATCTGAGAGCAGATTTTCACTTTCTGAAGTTTCTTCTTTAAAATCAGAAAATAATCAGAAAAGCCGATGGCAATAGACCAAAGACTGTGCTTTAAAAACTGACCTTTGACCTCCTGACTGTCCTCAGGTTGACCGTGTGGACGGACACATGGCAGCAGCAGCCATGGAGCAGAAGCCGTACATTGAGTACCACGACCTAGAGGCCGCCGAAGCGCTCGTCAGCATGAGCTTCTTGGGTCAAGGGTCACATAAGCCCCGGCCACTGACGCCCACCTCCGACTCCTGTGACTCCATCCAGCTCCACCCAGAGGGCGGAGACACCCCCAAAGATCTGATCGCCCTGTCTTCACTGGTAAGAACCAATAAAAATGTTTTTATTTCAATAAAATGTAAGAAAAAAATGTTCAAATTATTAAAAATGTAAACATGAATGACCTCATCTAAAGAGAGATTATTACTACATTTAATTAATAAATTACCAAAAGAGGGGACAGTGATCAAAAAAAAATTAAAAAAAATTTTTGTAAATGATTTCATTTTTTAAAATTCATTCTTTAATTAATTCTTGTTTTTAATTTTTGATGACAAAAAGTTTCATTATGTTTAAAATTCAAATTATTTTGGAGGAAAAACTGAAAAAAGAGAGCGAGTCTTTAAAATAAAGACAAAAACAGGAAAAAGTCAAATTAACATCTGAATTTTGTGCAGAGACACATCTGAATTCCCCAAATAAAGTAAAAAGAGAATCAAATAATAAATTTGACAACTTTATAATCTGTCACATATTCTGGAAGCAGTAAAAAATGTATCATGGAATCATAGCACATCTGGGTCCTCACAGATCATTCTGGGAGCTGGAGAGAACCAAACCGGACTCAGGCCCCGTTCACACGAGAGCGTTTCCAGCGGAAACGGTGTTGCGCGTTCAGACGGAAACGTTTCAGAAACCATGTCCGTTTCCACGGCAACGCGGTTCCTACTGTAAGGCCACACGTTGGCTGCAACCGTAGTGCGCATGTGCGAGTTTTCACAAAGCACCCTTTTGGTCCGTTTACACAGAAACGCAGACCGGAACATTCCAGAAACGCTCCGGTCTTAGCTTAATGGATCTGTGTACTTTTTAGTCATTCTTTTTTCCATTTTGAAAATGGATACTGCAAAACTATAAACAGAGTGTTTTTTAATTATTATTTTATACTCAAAATCCATTCAATGTATTTAGCTAACAGCTGATTTCTCTCTCTCAGTGTATGACTCCGCCTCACAGTCCAAGCTTCGCCGAGGCCTCCACCACCCCTGTCCTCACCACCACCTCTGCTGTGAGTCCCACCTCCAATCTGTTGTTACCCCGCCCCGCCCTCCAAAGTGACCCCCACGTCTGCACCTCAGAAACCTCAGCACTTCCACCTCACCCAGGGTCGACCTGTGTGGCTCCACCCAGCAGAGCGATGGCCACCAGTGTCATACGCCACACCGCCGACAGCCTCAGCCTTCCTCTGCCCGAGTCCGAGCCAACAGAAACCTCCACAACGCCTCCACCACAACCTCCGCAGACGCCTCCAGAGGAGAAGGATGAGCCTTCTCTGACCCCTGACACCCCGCCCTCTCCTCCCGCCTCAGTTTCCCCGCTTCACTCCTCCCAGGTGTCTTCCTCTCCAGTCTCCTCACCGCTGCTCTGCCAGGTTTTCCCGGTGAGCAGCCGAACGGGGATGATCTCCGCCTTCGTCCAGGCTCCGGTTCAGGTGCAGACGCCGGGCAGGCCCAAGCCCATCCTGCCCCAGTCTACCAGTTCCAGCTTTGCCCAGCCGCTGCTGTTGGGCTCGGCTATGCCGCAGGGGACCGTGATGTTTGTCGTGCCTCAGCCGCCTGTGCACCAACCGCAGCCAGGCCCGCAGACCGTTATGACCCTGGGTAACACCAAGCTCCTCCCCCTTGCCCCAGCTCCTGTTTACATGCCGTCAGGAGCGAGCAGCGGTGTCTCACAGGCTGACTTCTCCCGCAGACGGGACTACGTGTGCACCTTTCCCGGGTGCCAGAAGACCTACTTCAAGAGTTCACACCTCAAGGCTCACCTGCGCACACACACAGGTACGAGTCACCTGACAGGAAGGAGAAGCACACCTCACCTGTCAACTTAAAACACTCACCTGTCCTACAGACATGACCTAACCACAAACAGTCATTTACCTGTCCTTTTTGCTCCACAGGTGAGAAGCCGTTTAGCTGTCACTGGGAGGGCTGTGACAAACGGTTCGCCCGCTCTGATGAGCTTTCTCGCCACCGCCGCACACACACCGGTGAGAAGAAGTTTGCCTGCAGCGTGTGCGACCGCCGATTCATGCGCAGCGACCACCTGACCAAGCACGCCCGGCGGCACATGACCACCAAGAGGGCGTCATCGTGGCCCGGCGAAACTCAAGACCTCAGCAAAGGAGCCCTGCCTAATGGCCAGAATAGAGGCCCAGCGCTTCCTATTGGGATGCTGGTCCCGGCCCCACCTAACAGACAGACTAACGGTGCCCAAAGGGCCAACTCAGAACCCCGGGGGGGGCCCGACCACTGACTAGACTCTTAAAGAGCGACTGTGACTGGTCGTTTCAATCAGCTCCGCCCACCACATCAGGACAATGTTTTCTACTCGGCTACGTTTACACAACCTCAGAACAGGGTCAGACACACCTGGATTCAGCTTACAGGGACCTGTTGTGCTCACTTCCTAAATATAATCCTCAGATATCTGAAACCCACCCTGTTTCTTCTCTCTGAAACAAGCCTCTCTCTTTAAGACCCCCCCCCCCCCAACTCAAGGGGGGGGGCACATGGGTAGACAGTACATTTAATTCAACCACCAACAGCTGCTTCATGTACTCACACATTAACAGCTTCACTGTGAGAGAAACTTAAGGACAGTAGTGTTGTTTACAGTGAGATTAACAGGAAGTGAATGGCTCTTCCATATAAGGAAATCCGTCACTAGCTGATGTCACCTTGTCACAGACGTAAAAAAAACCTGCTGCCATATGAAAAGGGATGAGTGGCTTCCATTTACCTGAAGCTGCTTCAGCACACCTAATGGACAGGAAGGCAGAACAGGTCCCCCCGGGAGTTTCTCGTTAAGGCCGTCCTGCATGTACATGAGGCGGCGGCGGCGGCGCTCAGATTAATCTCTTTTTTCTCTGTATTCATGCGGCTGCGAGTCAAACGATGAAGAGTGCGCGCATCAGATCTATGCGTGGCCGTTTTCCGGTCACTTTTGTTCATGTAGACGTAGCCGTTGGCGGAGGAAGGCAAGTCTTCTCCGCCCTTCTCAGGACATTTTATTCCCACAAAACACAAACACACCACCGCAGGAGGAAGAGGAGGAGTACCTGAAAGCACCAGGCTGCTGCTCACTCAGACGCCCACAGAAAGCCGACGTTGCACTGGAATATTTTTGAATCTCGCTTGTTTTTGTACTCTCGCCGTGTACCATCACGTTTACTTCACTTTTCTGCACTCTTATTGTTCGCCAAAGCCTCGGTGTCGTGCTTCTTTCTGACTGTACATACTGTAAATATATTGATATCTATATGAATGTTACGTGTATTCCAAACTGCATTTATTGACGGTATGAGATATTGATATTTTAAAAAAAAGTCAGTGGACAGTATTCATCACTGTGATACTACCTACTATCTTTGCTTTACACATTATTATTATTTAATAAACATTTGTTGAGGAAAAGTGCTGTTTTTGATAGCTTGGTTTTTTTGGCCCATAGTGTAGCCAGTAAAAATACCTCATGTTATTAAATGTTATTCTAAATAACAACAGCTTATATTAAAAATAATCCTTTTTTTCTGAGTATTTGCCTGTAGCCACGGTGATGGTGCAGAAAACGGCTTTTATAATAAAATGTTTCCTGAAGCTCGCGGCTGGTTCGTTGTTATTTTTGGGCTGAAGCTGAAAAGGTGCGAGTGCACTCGTTTGTCTGGACTCATCTGAAAAATCTGCTTAACTGCTTGAATTTCTGAAATTTCTACATTTGCCCATGATTTGATCTTGGGAACAAAATGAGCTGCTTCACAGAGAAGTTCAACCATGGCACATTTCAGAGGGTTCACTCTGTCACTTTTACACTTGAATTTATTCAATTCAATTTTATATATTATTCTATAAGGCGCGGCGGTTAGCACTGCTGCCTCACAGTTTGAATACCACCTGGAAGGCCTGGGTTCGATTCCACCTTGGCCCGGCCTCTCTCGCTCTGTGGAGTTTGTTCTCCCCATGTCTGGGTGGGTTTCCCCCGGGTACTCCGGTTTCCTCCCACAGTCCAAAGACCCCGCAGTGTACCCCGCCTCTCGCCCTATGTCAGCTGGGATAGGCTCCAGCCCCCCCGCGACCCTGAAAAGGATAAGCGGAAGCAAATGGATGGATGGATTTTATATTGCACCAAATCACAACAAACTCAAGCTGCTTTATATTGTAGGTCTACAATAACATATAGACAACCCAACAATCAAAACGACCCCCTATGAGCAGCACTTGGTGACAGTGGGAAGGAAAAACTCCCTTTTAACAGGAAGAACCCTCCAGCAGAGCCGGGCTCAGGGAGGGGCAGTCATCTGCTGA
>VUQK01022935.1:17306-32205 GCA_015106715.1 Bujurquina vittata | reverse complement strand
AAACACACACCGCAGGGAAACATCCACATAAGACGACGACGCGACAACAGGGACAGGAAACACAGGGCTTAAATAAGAGGGCTAATGAGGGGAGTGGAAACAGGTGGCACAAATCACAAGACAAGACCAGGGGAAGCAAAACAGAATACAACAGACAGGGACCAGGGGAGTATCAAAATAAAACAGGAAGTCATGACAGGGAACAGAGACACAGACTCGACACTGGAAACAGGACTAGAAAACACAGAACCAAACCCCACACTCAAAACCCAAAATAAAACAGACAAAACCCAGAGACACAAAACCACGGGGTCCACAGGACCCCGGACCATGACAGTAACACTCAAGGTGTCCTCTCTCAATCATCATCACAGCTTTCCTTGCTGATAGACTGAAGGAGTTATTAACAACTTTTCCACACTCCCTCATCTTTACATTACATGTGTTGGCCAAGGTGGTTAGCAAGACAAAACTCATTTGTTATGATGAGAAATCACTGAAGTTTGTTTACTTATTAAAGCTAGATGTGTTTCCACACAAAACACAGATTGTAACTGATCTCAGAGCAGTGAAAGAAGAGCCAGCAGAAGCTTGCCTCACCTGCTGGTCACCCATCGATTTACCATAACCACAATGCACGTGCACAAACCACCAGAAAAAAAGCAGTTGGCCTCTCAGCTTGTCCAGCTCAAGACTTTGTTAATGGAGGACAGAGACGCCAGTAAAATGGAGACAGCTACAGGTTCCTATAGTACAAGATGGACAGTTACGTCTATAAATTATGTTACCTAAAGGAGGTGCAACGCCTACAGGATATCACGACCCAGCATGTCCTTGCTGAAGACACCTTTATTCACACCTTGAAGGCAAACGATCAAGGGCGTACGAATGAGTTTACTATTGGGGGACACATATCGGAAACCTGACAGATCCGTAAATACTCTGGGCAAAGCATAAAAAAATGCTATTTAATCTTTTACTTTCTTGTGTACACCTATATTATTGCATGTATAATTTACATATGTATATGTTTTATAATCGTATAATGTGGGCAAACTACCAAACAAAATGGCTTGAGCTTTTTTTTTTATCAAGCATAATGACCATGTCACTCCAGGGCTGTGCGCTTACTTTATCAGGTGGCCGCACTGGTACTAGCAAGCTAAATGTTTCAGTAGCACAAAAATAATTTAGTAGCATACACACAAGTTCAACGTTTGGTATGCTTTGGTTGAAAACATTTAATAGAGGTCAAAAATGCATTTTTGTAGGTTGACTGGCAGTAGAAAGGTTCTTTAATTAACCAACATCCTGCCATGAAAGAACCCTCACAAATAACGGAATGAACAAATTATTCACTTTTTTCAAATTAACCACAAGTAAAAAGAGCTATTAAAATATGCCCATTTAGTTTGAAACTCTGTTTTGGCCAACAAAAACAAAATCTAATAAACAAAATAAATATCAATACAAAATAATAACCAACAGAAATAAATAAAAGTATCATCACGAGGCTCACGAGCATCACAAGTAATAAGCGCACGAAAAAGACCCACGTCCACTATTAAGGTCACGTGACAAACCAACTTCTGCTAAGGAGTTGCGGTATAGCGGCACCCTCTTGGCTGCAGCCAGTTCCTCTTTGGGGTCCAGGCATTGCCAAAGCATACGAATGAATGCAGTACGAAGGCACAAAACACGGCAACAGCGACTTTCTCCAAAAGTCGCCGACGCCACCGGAAAAAGTCGCTAAATTTGTCACTAGTTGCTTTTTGAAAAACAGTCGCTCGACAGACCGTTTTATCTCATTCAAAAGAGTTTCTGACTCCTGTTTCCCACCTCGCAATCACTCAGAGCCATTCAGAGGGAGGCGGAGGACATGAAGCTATGTTGCGCCTTCAAAATAAAAGCATGCAAGTTAAAAGTTTCAAAATCAAGCATTTCCTACGCCTATGCAAATAATTACAGTACATATGGACGTACCTACCCACACATATATGACCCATCATAGTGATCCCTCAGTTTGATAGCTGCTCTTCATTGAGCCCAGCTGCAGCTCAGGACAACCTGGTGCTGAACCCCATTGCTCTTGTTTGTTCCTTTTCAGTGGATTCACTCTGTACAACACAAACAGTATGGGGCACATATACACATCCTGCAGAGTGGCCACTGAACTGGAGTTACAGTGCTGTTACATTCAAACTAAGAAGCGAATAAAAGTGTATGGTCAAGAATGGGACAAGGTACTCCTTCCTTTTTTTGAAATAACAAAATTGAACAAGAAAAAAAGTAGCAGCTGTACCTAACTTGGACCATCCACGAAACAGATACCACTCATGCTGCTTTTTAAAAATTTCCTCCTTGGAATTGCTGCTGACTTGGTGTTGGTTTTGACTTTTCAAAGCCAACACCAGGAAAGAGGAGACTATGCTGGAGTAACACGAGACTTCACTGTAAATGTCGACAGTATTGAACAATGTGACGAGCCAGTGATTGTTTAACCTTAATCCTGCTAACATGTCAAACGCGACAGCGTACTTCAAACGTGCTGCCGCTTGCAGACTTCCAGCAACAAATACCATAATACCCCTATATAGCTGCGAAGTGCACGCTCTGAGCTTTAAGGAATCATGTGAATTTTTCCAATAGGACAAACGGTTGCAGAGTTACAGTAAGAAACCAGCGGATTGAAGTTTGTTTGATCAGCCAACTCCCCGCTGATACGCTACGTCTTAAACAGCTGATTGCCGCTGAAGTGCCGGTTACTCGCCCTCACGAGAAACCATCAATATTGTCTAACAATCAACTGATCCGTGGCTCAAAAAGGCTGCGGACTATTGTGTTTAAGAGTTCTAGCCAGAAAAAAAATTTCACACGTATGTGTTGGGGGATGGGACTAATTGACTAATTTTTTTTTATCCATGTTAAGGTGTTCACTGTTGCACCACCTGCTATTCCAGGTTCTTTTTTGAAGAAAGACTGGACCGTCCCATCACACAGAAAGTCAGCCAAAGATGGACTTACTTGATATTATCTGGATTAGTGCCTGTGTCTGCCTTCCTTTGACCACACCAGTCATCCTTTGGGTGTGTTGTGTGGTATGTAAATAGAAACTTTTATTACTTTCTATGTGTCACTCCTGTTAAAACACTCAGTTCTTATATTTATATTCACTTTTATCACAACAAAGGCTCAGTTTTTCAGCTCATAAAAGTTTAGTTCTGTTTTTTTTTTGTTGTTGTTGTGTGTTTGTAGTCACACCACACTGCAACTTTTAGAGTTTTTACAGTTTTCATTAGTCAAACTAAAAAATACTTCCTGGATTTTAATACAATAACAGCAGAGAGAAGAAAATCAAACTCCACTCCTTATTCCTGCATTTGCATTTGATTTGATGTAAACATTTACTTTATTGCTACATTAATGTGACTTTAATGAATATTTCCTGCAGGTACGAAAAGAGCAGGTCCCTGTCATCTATTACACAAACCTCCTCATCTCCAATATAATCCAGTTCATTCTAATCATCTTTTGGAAATTCGAACAAGAACACGAACTCCCAGTTATGATTACTATTCGCATTGCTGGTCTGATGGCTAGTCTTTACTTCAGGATGGCCATTGCTGTTGAAAGGTACCTGTCTGTCTTTGTGTGTGTACTTCCATGTGTCTGAACATAGAGTAAGATACTGTTGTGATAATCAGAATATTTGTCTGTTTTGCATTGAAGGTGTTTTGTCATTACCCGCCCACAGTCGAACTGGATCAGACATACTGGGGGGTCCATGCTGATTTCTGTCCTGGTCTGGATCTTTTGTGTAATCACTGTATCTCTTAGCATGGTCTTCCATCAGATTGTACCGCACTTTGTTTTTGGCCTCCTTCCGGGTCCCCCCTTCATCTTCTTCTCAGCATGGACCTTCAAAGCCCTGCCTGCTGCTACCTCAGTGCCCACCGATGAAAAACGAAGAATTGTAGGAACTTTAGTTCTGTTATTCATTAATTATTTTCTGATGTTTCTTCCCACAATCATCTGTCAGATTGTAATAACTGTGTATTTTGATATATATCCTGTTGTTGATTATATTGCTTTTATTTTGTTCCTGCTCAGCACTTTGGCAGATTTGATTGTGGTTTTTTTCATGCAGAAAGGGACAGTTGACAAATTGCTGTCATATTTGTGCTGCTGCATTAAGGACAACACTGCAGCAGATGTAGCTGGACACCAGCAGCTACATGAGTTGATGTTGCAGAGTCAAGCAAATCAAACTGTGTGAATTAAACAAACATGAACATTTTCAAATATTGCTGTCAAGGGTACATTTGACAGTAGATTCAATTGATTTCATAAGTGCTCAGCTAAAGCTTTTTGGTTGCTGAGCACCTGAGATCCGGTTACTGGAAGCATCATCATCAATGAAAACCCAAAAAAATAAACAGAAATATTAAAAGCTTATTAAAGGAAATTACATTTGAGCTCATGTGCCATAACATTTACATTTCTTCTCTATTGATTATTGAAAATATGGATTAATGGTATGTATGTAAAAGACAACCACTGATTGTAGCCACTCTGGCACTTATTTTTTCCTTTTTTGGCTGCACAGACTGGACTGACTGACTACTACTCAGTCCAAAACTGCAATCACAAAACAATATTAAGGTACCAGCATTTAAAAACTCTTATCTTTATCTCTTACAGTACATACTTCTCTTATTTCATCACAGGGGCCTGCATTCTACAATGAATTTTAAAACCTGAAACTCATGTTAAAAAATTTACTGAGGGAACTCTAAACCCAACTTCCCTGTTCCGAGGGGCTTTGTTTTTACGTTCTATTCTGATAACAAAAGGCAATTTGCTTGCTTTTGTGTTTTCAAAATAAAGCGAGTGACGTTAAAACCCTGCTTCCCTTTTCAGGCTTTTAAAGGACGTAGCTCGTTTTATAATTTTCTAAAATGAAGGTTGCATCCTTAATGTGAGCGCAGATTCTGACGCGTTCAGTCTGTGCCGCTCTACTTTAAAAGGGTCGATCTTAAAGACAAATGTTCTGCTTTACATTTTACAGGAATTAATGGGCCTTTAAACCAAAACGTCCCCTGGAAAGGACATTAATTCAGTCCGGCAGCTACTCGGACCTCGGGCTTACACCGGCGCTATCCGTTTCTGCCTATTTTACTTTATCTCTTGTGTGGTTTTTAAAGGACTTAAGTTGCTTTCATAATTGTCTTGAAATGAAGGTTTTTAAAACAACTAGCCTCATAGTACAGAAGTGCTGACACTTATCAAAAGATATTATGTCAAAGACAAATGTATAACTACTTTTAATATGTAACAGACAGCCAGCTCTGTTGAGCTGAGTAGTCCTCCAATCTTAATTAGAAATGACTTCTTTATGTCTTCACTAACAGACTTTTAACTACTAGAGAAAAATCATTCACAACCATCTCGCAGATGTATAATGTATAACTAACTAATGTATAATGTATAACTACTTTTAATACTACTTACACTCTTTCTCTCCAATTGATCTTTCTGAGTTAACTTCAGTAGTTACTTCCTCCAAGCCATCGTGTCTACCATTAATTAATGCTTCACTATATGACCACTCTATCTTTATTAATGGGCTGCATAGTACAGCCCTTTAAGGTGGCAGTAATTAAACTATTACTGAAAAAGCCATCACTCTACCCAGCTGTCTAATTATGGACCAATGTCCAACCTTTCTTTTCATCTCAAAAATTCTTGAAAGAGTAGTTGTAATTAAGTTATTTGCCTCTGCGTTTTACTTTTCTAGTGTTATGGAAATGCATTTATCAAACGTGAGACAAGATTCCTTTACATGGTTTATTCTTGTGCAAGGAGAAGTCACCCCCACACCCATTTTTATGGAGAATGGTAGGAATGAGTTCCTCAAGCATTCTTTATGGCAGCGAGGTTGAATCAGTCTGAGGGAGAAGGAGCTCTGCTGCCTTAGCAGTGTGGAGTGGAGTGGGTGAGATGGATTGTCCATAATGGAGAGCAGTTCTTTCAGTGACCTCGTGTCCCTCACTGACTCAAACGTCTCTAAATTCTGCCCTGTGATGGTGCCAGCTTTGCAAATCAATTTGTTGATCCTGCTGGCATCTCTGGCACTGATGCATGTGTAAACCTCTAACGCATTTCTTGACTAATTAAACAAATTCAAAGGGATGCACAATTCAACCACTGTTGTTAAATAATATCCAATGAAAAAATGACATGAACCAACAAAACAGCTTTTCTATAAACCTAAATGCCCAAAAAAGAAAGAGCCTTACAAAAAGCTGACAAATTCCCTTTACTTTCCATATATCACTGTATTACTCCCAATATGTCCCCTTCCAGCTCCGTTTTAGTCTCCACTGTACAAGAGCTGAACCATCTCTCACTATCTTGAGAAGTGTGCTCTAGTTGGTGCGTGTCTCTCTTTCCTGATGTGGAGTATACTAATTGTGACCTCAGCCTGGGTCTCCCACAAGAGACCACCATAAGGCAATAGCCAGGGAAACAAAGGAAAGGTGACGGTGGAGATAACGCAGGTTAGATGTTTTTCAGCACAGAGGTTAGCCATCATTATCCTCAGCAGCGTCCTAGCTCTGTCCTAGGATATCCTCTCGACTCAGTGCAGGTGGTGGGAGACACCTTGAGTTGACTGTTTGTCCACTCTAGGTGACCACAACCAGAAAAATCATGGAGAAAATTCATTATTTTCTTCCATTTATTCATGGCCAGGTGCAGGGACATCAGCTTAAACAGAGAAGCCCAAACCACTTTCTCAAGCTCATCTAGGAGAACTTCAAGACGCTCTCATGCTTCCCAAAAGATATAAAGATAATAATATAAAGCATGTCCGAGGTCTGTCCTGAGGCCTCCTCTCAGTATTATCTCACTCGCAGTACGAGTGCAAAACACTGGAACATCAGAGGATTTCAGGTTTCCTGGCTATATCCAAAAGTTGCTGAAGGTGGGGTCTGAAAAGTCCTAAAATCTTGCGACAAAGTTGGTAAATTGGCAACACTGTGTTCTTTCAGTCACAATCCACAGCTCGCAAATTCTCAGCAAATCAGAAATATTCTGGCATGACAAAAAATACCATAAAAGTGGAAATTTTCTCATTCATGAAATTACAGAATCACACTGCCATCTCCCCTGACTCAGGAACATGACGCTTTTGTCAAGTGTCAAGAGTTAATACATTATTATTATTATTATTATTATTATTATTATTATTATTAGTAGTATTATTATTATTAATAATAATAATAATATTTTTTTAAATATAACATCTCTTGAGGGAGGATGAGGGAGATGGAAGCAGGAGATTAACGGATGGATTGAACCAATGGAACTGTTAAAGCTCAGAAGCTGAGTAGAGTCTGGCCTGGATTGCACTGGATGGGAGACCAATGGGAGATAACAGGTGCTGTTTTGCCTGCCTGTATCTCAGGGGGTAGAGCACATCATCTGCAGGTTGGAAAGTTTGCAGTTCGAACTCTACCAGCACACATTGACAGGATTAAAACTCGTATTTTTTACAGGACAGAAAATTTCCTTTTTTAATTGAATCATTCTGGTGCCCGAGCTCTTGGAATAGTGCCATAATTTCATGCCACAGAAAATTGCATCATTTTTAAGGTGTTTTGGTGCCCCAGCTGCTGGAATATTTTCACGAATTTATGAGATTTTTTTTCTACACCAAAAACAACTCAGCAAAAGAAATTCAGCAAAGCCAAACAGCAGCACCCAAACACTATGATGAAAAGTAAATGAAAATGACCTAAAATATCAGCGTCTTTGCTAACGTACACAATTTCTTTTAACCACATACAAGCTGGGAGGTTGCACAGCTAACACTATGGCTCATGTTTCAGCCACGGATTTTTTTGTGTGTGGTTTCCATCTTCTTTCTCACAGCTGTCCGTTTGTTTTGAATGCAGTTCAGTTAAAATCAGTGAGCCGAGAAACCATCAAAAACATTAAAACATGATAAAACAGCCAGAAGTGTGTAGCTCATGCTCTAAAACAGAAAAGTAAAAAGATGAAACATCAGCAATAGCAACACCTTAATTCAATTAGAGGAGCTCTTTGAGTCAGCGGGGTCCATTACTGGCTGTGTCCTTCTGTCATGTAATGGCTGTGGAAGGCAGGAAGAGGACCCCAATGCAAGACTCAGGAGGCATGAATTAAACTTACAGTAAGACTCAGCTTTTAATCTCTTGAACGTAACACAAAAAACAAAGCTGGACCAGTGCCAGGAACAGAGATGGGCGCACGGAGCGTAACAATGACGACCAGGACAAGGACAAGGATGCAACAACAAGCAGGGGAAACTCAGGACTTAAATATACGAGAGGGCCGATGAGGGAAGTGGGCGCAGCCGGGAACACAGGTGAACCAAATTACAAAGACAAGGGGAAGCAAAACAGGACACAACACACAAGGACCAGACGACTCAAAATAAAACAGGAAGCAAACGAGGGAACAAAGACTGGATGCAGACTAGACATTGAACACCAGGAAAACACAAGGAACTGGAAGTCACAACAAAATAAACCCAGAAAAGATGCATGCAATCCAAAACAGAAGCATAAACCAAAAACACTGGGTCACAAAAACGCAGGACCATGACAATATTAATTTACTTAAGGATGTAAAAAAACAAACAAACAAACAAGAACACAGTATTCTATATTTCTTGAAGAAATTAAAGCACAAGTTCTGTGGATACACATGCTGCTAAATAGGTTATTGTGCCAGCTGTGAGTGGCAAGTTGGAGTGACTGCACTATATTTCAGCCACAAACATTTCCCTTTGTGGTAGCTGCTGCTTGTTTCTCTTCTTGCAGAACACTTACATTTAAAGCTCTACCAACCAGGTTTATCGAGGTCAGGGGTCAATATTTACATGGGGATCAAATTTATGAGACTATAGAAAATTAACCAAATGAAGTCAACCAATCACATACACGTATGATGATCTTGTCAGCTATATTTACTTTACTTGTTTGTCATCCAGACCTCCAGGTCTGTGTCATGTTTTCCTACTGTTTTGTGCATCACTGCTCCCTGATCAACCCTTCAGTCCTCTCAGTTGGTCGACTCTCTTTTGTTACTGATTGTCTTAATGCTTCTGGTATTTAGCTACTCCGGCCATCTTCAGTTTCTAGTATGTTTCATTTCTTCTTCGATAGCTCTCCTCTTAAATAGATTTTGGTTTGTTTTTTGGGGGATTTTTCTTTTGCCTTCATGCCTGCTCCTCACCAAAAGTAAAACAAAGCCATGAAAATAGACACAATTTAACTCAACCTTACTAGTCTTCATAGTGTGTTATTGTGTGTGAAAGCGTGCATGTGTGCCTGCACACCCACAAGCAGAGTGCAGTGGAGTATATGACGTACTGCAATTTCACTTTTCAGCTTTACTCTGAACACAAACAACTTAAACATCCAGTCATTCAATCTCCAACTAGCAGAGCTGAAATCGTGCTGATACAAGTAAGGCTGACGTTTACACTTATTCACATTATCTTTACTGCTGCTTAAATGAAAAAAAAAACAGTAGAAATGTTTTTACTGGTAGTGCATTGACCCTGGTTGAGCGCACACTCAGGTTAAGTGACACCGCCTGATTTTATCTTTGTTTGTATAAAGGGATTCCTGGTAAATCCAACATATACTGCAGCCTATGTATTCCGTTACCAATTAATACTTCTTTTTTTTTTTACTATAGAAAGGTGCTTCTATTATTTTTACCTGCTGGTAGCAACTAACACATCTAACTATACAATTATAGCTATAACTATAAAGAACAAATTCATCTGATTAACTGCTGTTCAGATATTTATGGATTTCACTGTACAGTGAAGCTGAATCATTCCAAAATGAGAACTGAATGTAAAAACGTTTTTAGGGGCTTTTTTTTGGCTGTGGAATGCATTTAAATTTTTTTCAGTGTCAAATTGTTCATGTGGGTCTCAATTATGAGAAGAACTAAGACTCCAGAATTTTAGCTCACAAATTGTTGGAGACACGTCCAAGTTTACGGAGTTTAATTTGTTTCCTCAGTGTTTCCTGTTTGATCCTCTTGTGTCAAGTTGCCCATGTCAAATTCATTTATCAGTCTGCATTTCCCCATTTAGTTAAAAGTCTCACTTTATCTTTTTGTAATTATTTGTCTTTACTGTCTTGTTTTTAGTTTTACGTCCCATCCTGTCTCATTGTCTTGATTGTCTGCACCTGTGTCTTATTTTTGTGTCCACTTTTCTCATTTCCCCTCTTTGCCTGTTAGTGGTGTGCAGGGACTTTTACTCAAAGGCCGAATTACACTACTTCCACTCACTGTCATTCACTCACACAAAAACATCTTCCTCCACTATTCAAAGATTCAAGATAAATTTGACTGGATTAAAGCATACTATTACTGGTGCCTGTTTGCCCTCTACATGGATGTGCCCAGATAGATATTAAAAGACCCTGAAAATGTGCTCATTTGGACCCAAATGGTTGACTTGCATTAGCGCCCATGCATGGTCCATGCATAGCCCATGCATGGACCATGCATGGGCTATGTATGGTCCATGCATGCATGGACGGACCATCTGGGTCCGAATGAGCACATTTTTAATATTTATCTGGGCAAATCTATGTAGGGCCACCATGGAAACTGTGGACAAACCCGTATGGGGCCCATAATGTGTGCCCTTACTTATCCTATATGGGGCCCACCTATGTGTGCTGGCAGGGATAAGTAAAAATAATTATTCTGCAAAAGAATGTTCCTTTTCAGCAGTAAACTGGCAGGGAAATAGATTAATATTACTGCTGCATGAGCTCATTTAAAATACTTGCTATTCTGTTAAATGCCCAGCATCATATTCTATAAATCATAAATTTTGTCTATCCTGTGAGGACCTTCTTCTTGATTTGAGAAGAAATATATTAAAGTACAGTATAGTAAATTAAAATAAATAATAAAAAATGAGCTGAATTAAAAGGCTTAAGGAGTGTGCGGCATGATTCTGTATCAATATCTACAGGGGACAAATAAAAAGTGAAGTGTTGGCTGGTTAAATCTAATACATTAATTCAAACAAAGGCTTCGGAGCATGTGTCGAGAAATCCAGGAAGGGTTTTATGAAGCACGTAGGCTTCTTCTTTAAGGCGAGTGACGTCACTGATGATGTCTGAAGGCTCGTGGGTTCAGGAAGTGGTTTTGTGTGTTGGCATGATTTCTGAACATATACAGAGAGCAATGGATCCCCACAAAATTCACATGTTAGTGTTTGTGTTGGATTTTTGAAAGTGTGCGTGTGACTTGGAGGAGCTTGTTTTCAAGGAGCCTGCGGAAGCTTGGCTCACCTGCTGGTCACCTATTGGTTTACTGTATCCACAATGTGCATGCACAAACCACCATAAAAAAGGCTGCTGGCCAAGACTCTCACATGGTTATGGCTCGGTTTCAGCTATCAACATGTGGTATGTGGTCCTCATTTGGGTTTCATAACACCATTTGTCCATCCATCCATCCATTTTTTTCAGCCTAGAGCAATGCGACCTCAGCATGGCGCGGTGCCGGGCGATCAGCCACTAGCTAGAACCCTGTGTTTTCAATTAAGCAGATTTTGCTTCTTCTCTATTGTTTTTATCCATAACGTTAAGGTCTTCCCGTTCCACCATCTGCTATTCCATACAACAGGTTTTCTTTTGAAGAAAGACTGGACCGTCCCATCACACAGAAAGTCAGCCAGAGATGGACATTCTTGATATTTGGATTAATGTCTGTGTCTCCTTTCCTTTAACCACACTCATCATCTCATGGGTGTGTTGTGTGGTATGTAAATAGTAACTTTTATTACTGCCTTTCTATGTGTCACTCCTGTTGAAACCTTTCGTCACATCTACGTCTCGCAAAAGTTTAGTTCCATATTTTGTGTGTTTGTACAGTAGTCACATCACAGCAGCTTTTAGATCTTTTTCAGTTTTTCATTAGTCAAACTAAAACATACCTGCTGGATTTTTAATACAATAACAGCAAAGAGTGGAAAATCAAACTCCTCTCCTCATTCTTATATGATGTAAAATTGATTTGATGTAAAATTTTACTTTATTACTACATTACTGTGACTTTCATTAATACATTACATTAATATTTCCTGCAGGTACAAAGGGAGCCGGTCCCCGTCATCTATTACACAAACCTCCATGTTCTGTTATGAAGTCGCTAATGTTATGCCTTCAGAAACTAATTTTATATGTGTAGGACAAAAACGGGGAAACCCTGCCCTCATGTGTTCGTTTCAAGTATTGCAAGTTTGCGACTTTATTTCATTTGAACCAAACTTTATTGATCAGCAGTAGCAGTCAGGCAAACAGTAATGGCGTCAGCTCCCAGCTCATGATGTCCGGTTAGAAGAAATTACTGCATACATCTTTGTTTAAGGTTGCATTGCCGGTACGTACCAAAAGAGTGGTTTTCTTTGTGTTAGATATAGTTCACCTATGCATTATTTGGTAGTAAAATGAGTCTATTGTTATGCAAATCACCCGCGATTTGTGAGGTTGTCTAAGATGGCGTCGGTATCGTTATTTTATACATATGAAAGTATTTAGTGATGTAACTCATTAGAAATTTATTATAAGGTGCATTATATGCTGCACATATTCATATTTTATTGTATTGTTTCTCTCGTTTTCAGTTTCACCCTTTTGAATGTCATTAAACCTGCTGACAACGGTCTTCGGTCTCCAGAGTTGTGATGTGATAAAGGTGTTAGATAGCCTTTGCATCAGACATGCACAAGTAACGGCACACTCCACATATCCAATATAATCCAGTTCAACATAATGATCCTTTGGAAATTCAAACAAGAACCTGGACAAACCAGTGATAAAAGTGTTATTATTTGCATGGTTGCTCTGATGATCAGTCTTTACTTCAGGATGGCCATTGCCATTGAAAGGTACCTGTCTGTCTTTGTGTGTACTTCCATGTGTGTGAACATTCCATCATATTCTCAAGAATCCTTATATAGAGTTAGATACTCTTTTATTAATCAGAATATTTGTCTGTTTTGCATTGCAGGTGTCTTCTCATTGCTTGCCCACAGTCGAACTGGATTAGACAAACTTGCAACTCCATATTGGTTTCTTTCATGGTCTGCATATTTTGTATAATCACAGTATATTTTAGCATAGCCTTCCATCAACTTATAACACTCTTTGCTTTGGGCCTCCTTCCGGGTCTTCTGTTCATCTTCTTCTCAGCATGGACCTTCAAAGCCCTGCCTGCTGCTACCTCAGTGCCCACTGATGAAAAACGAAGAATTGTAGGAGCTTTAGTTCTCTTGTTCATTAATTATTTTCTGATTAATCTTCCCACAATCATCCGTCATATTTTATCCTTTTATAGAGTTCCTTTTGTTGTTTATATTGGCTTTGTTTTGGTTGTGCTCAGCACTTTAACAGATTTGATTCTGTTTTTTTCATGTGGAAAGGGACAGTTGACATATTGCTGTCGTGTTTGTGCTGCTGCATTACGGACAACACTGTAGAAGATGTAACTGGACATCAGCAGCTACATGAGCTGATGTTACAAAGGGAGAGAGAGAGAGTGAACCAAACTGTGTGAAAGCTGTAGAGTAATTACACAAACATGAGCATTTACAAATATTGCTGTAAAGTGTACGTTTGACAGCTGATTCAATTGATGTAATAAGACGTGTATTCTTATCTAAAGCTGTTTGATTGAGATACAGTTACTGGAAGCATCTTGAATGTATGTAATGAATGAAAATATAAAAAGAAATAAAACTATAAAAAGCATCTTAAAGCAAGCTGCATTTGAGCTCATGTGCTATAACATCTGCATTTCCTCACTATTGATTATTGACTCTATTGATTAATGATATGTATGTAACAGACCATTACTGATGGGAACCACAGTGCGACTTATTGTTTCCTGTTTTGGCTGCACACACTGCTGTTCACATTATAACTGAACCCATGGCAGCTATTACAGTCATGATCTGTGAGTCTGTGGCTCATTTTTTGGCTTTTTTGGGATTTTTAGAATTTTTTGAGAGCTTTTGGTTTGCTTTGTTATTCTTGCACTGTAGGTTTGGTTGCTATTTGGCCACGTTTCTTGAGATTATTCTAATATTATACAATTATAATTGTTAAATAAGTTGTCAATAGTTAATCCTTTGTGTTTTACTTGACCTATTCCATTCAATTTTATTTATGTAGCACCAAATCACAACAAACAGTTGCCTTAATGTGTTTTATGTTGTAAGGTAAAGGCCCTACAATAATTAAAGAAGAAATCCCAACAGTCAAAATGAATGAGAGAAAAAGAAGGCCTATAACTAAGACAGCTGGGTCAGTGATGGCTTTTCAAGTAACAGTTTAATTACTGCCACCTTAAAAGCCTGTGGTACATAGCCAACTAATAAAGAAAGATTGATCATATTTGAGACTGACCATCATGTGATGTTACTACTGATGCTACAGTGAAAGTACAGACATACCTGACAGAACCAATCATGGGCTGGACAGATTAACCCTCGGGACAGACGACACCCCCTTCAGTACTATGAGAAGCTAAAGTGTAAATTTATACATTTTTATAAACTTGCTGTGGTGTTTTGTGCACCACAGCTTCATCAATTCCATGTGAAAAAGCAGAAAACGTAGTCTCCAAGAAGAGGAATCATCTCAAACCCAGAATTGTCAAGCAAATTTTGTTTCTAAATAAAAACGAAGAAATTCCCCCCACATCAGTTGCACAAGCATATTTACTGCCCTCTTTGATGTTCACAGACACAATAATTGTCCTCTGCCTTCTCTAAATACAGATGTCCCGTGTCATTTTTTCGTCATTT
>VUQK01022935.1:2902-17286 GCA_015106715.1 Bujurquina vittata | reverse complement strand
TGCTCTCCTTTTCGACTTTTTTTACTTTTTTTTTTTTTTTTTTTTAAAGTAACCCCAGAGTGTTATTAGAGGACATAAAAGACGTGATTACTTTTGTGACATTTTTCAAAAACTTGCCTGATAAAAGCTTAACAGTTCAAATTCAGAACTTTTTGGGGGAAAAAACACAAAATATTGTACTGAATTTAAGAGTCAGTGTTGGAGCTTGTGATGTAGATGTGTTTATGAGTTTGAAAGCCTAAATTGAATTAGGAGCATGATGGTGTGTGAGACACCAGTAAAGGTAGAAAAACATTAAAGGTGAGACTCAACATTTCTTTGTGGTTCATACTTATATGAGACAGATGTAGACAACAAAAGATCAACCACAATCAGCCCACATGTGGCATGGACAGATCTGTGCAACATAACCCAAACCACAATTGGGCCATATGTGGCATGCGATCATAAACATGACCTGGCCCACATACAGTTGATATACCACTGGACATCCAGCAGTTAGCCAGCAGTGACAGCTTGACACTAGTTTTGGCCCAGACCTGTCTGCTATGTGAAAAATGAAGCCACTGCCAATGAGATGCTTTCTAAATGCTATTGCATAGTGAATCAATATCTTACTTTTCTGTGTTCGTAATTCCCTAAATTTTCACAAGAACTCCAACACCCCAGCCTAAAATGCTGCCAAAACCATAACAGAGCTTCACTGCATTTCACAGATGGCTGTAGACATTCAGTGTGCCTCTCTCCTGACCTCACCCAGGATTTGAATGAAAGATTTCAGTTGGATTCAAGACCGGATGCCACTGATTTTCAGTCCAGGTCTTGTGCAAGTTGACATATCTGGTCAAGGGGCCTTCATTTTCTTAAAAATGGCTTCATAACAGTGAAACCATTTCTGATGAAGCTTCAGTAGATGGATTGACTTTAGGCCCAGATGCATCTCTCAAATCCTGCATTGGGTCTTTGCTGGATTTTTTTGCAAGCAGAGGTGGGCCTTGAGTAATTGGAGCCAACTGGGCTCAGTAATTTAAGCAGGGCTCTACTAACTATTCTCCCCTCCCTGCTCCTCCAGGTAACTTTGGTTTGTCTTTTGTTGGTTTGGTTTTGGGTGGCAATATTCATTTAGATTTCCACATACATGTTCACTCACTCATACACTGCACACACTAAACATATTCACATACTCACATCTCATATTTTGGTTTCTTTTTCAAAGTATATTTTCCAATAAAAACACTTTGATTGGCCTATACCTTTGTCTCCCCTCGTTCTTTTCCTCGTTCCCTCGTTCAGTGTTAAGAGAATTTACAATGAAAAGAATTCCTCTGATAAGGCACAAGGACAGCAAAAAAGCAGAATATGCAGCAGAAATGGATTTTAAAACCAACACTAAAAACAACTCAGAAATGTAATTTAAGCTAATAAATTCAACAAAGCCAAAGAGCCAGATTAGACTGGTATACACAAACAGTGTGAACAGTAAATGAAAGCAACTGAAATGTCAGCATCTTGACTAGCATACATCATTTTTTTAAAACCACCTGCAAGCCGGCAGGTTGCACAGTTCACACAGTTCACACAGTGACTTTTGTTTCAGCCACAGATGTTTTGTCTGTGGTTCCCATTTCTTCTTTCCCACAGCTGTCTGTTTGCTTTAAATGCAGCTCATTTAAAATCAGTGAGCTGAGAAACCCTCAAAAACAGCAGCTTAAGTGATGACATATAATTACAGCTGCATGCACCGTTAAATTACTTTGATGTTTAGGTGTGTGAGATTCCTTTCAGCTCATCACATTTACTGTAAATATATTATAGAAGAAAGTGATAAGAGCCTTTCTTAGGATTGTGATGGATTGCAGCACTGCAGGCAAAAACTGGCACCTGCTCTTTCTTTTTTGAGGATACCATTGGGATACATAAACATTAAATACGTCCAGACTACACGTGCCATTATCTGTTCCTATGGATCTATTTTTTAAAATAAAAAATATGAATCATATTTTACAGTTGTTAAAAGCCAATAAAATAAATTTTTAGTTTTTGTGATCTAGTAATTTAAGATGAAGTATGACAACACTGGTTGGTATGTAGCATATTATCGGCAGATAGACAATTTGGGGTGGGTGAGGTTTGCACTGTACTGAGTGCCCTTCTAGTTTTCATATGATTATGTAAAATACTTTTACTACATTTAAATCTTAGCCATCATTTCCCAGTTTAACTTGTGTTTTCATACTGAAAAAACTTGAACTACCCACCTGCTGAAAGCTGTCACAGGTATCACAGTGACTCATGTTTATGGCACATTTGCTGTGTGGTTACTGTTGTTCCTTTGTGACTGCCTGCATTTCATATCACTGAAATGTGCAAGTAATTTTATAAAGTCTCAGTTAGAACACCTTGTAAACCATGTATCTTTAGATTGTAATATTTGTATTACATTTTGAAAATCATCCAAAGTCAGACACTTTTGGATTTTGTCCCAACACTGTTGCCATGTTTGGGGTACGGAGCTGGGAGGTTTATTAACTGACTGGAGAATGTAAAATAACAAACCAAGACCACAGTATTTTATATTTATTTAAGAAATTGTTAAAAAAAATTAAATTAAAACATCAGTTTTGTGGCTGTACATGCTGCTAAATAGGTTATTTTACCAGCTGCGAGATGCAAGTTGTCGTGGTGACTGCAGTATATTTCAGCCGCAAATGTTTCCCTTTGTGTGAGCTGCTGCTTGTTTCTTTCCTTGCAGAACCTCTTACAGCACACTACTTACATTTGTGTCTGTGCTGAACAAAAACATAAAACAAGAGGTCACGGGTCGGTATTTACATGGAGGATGGATTGATTGATTGATTGTCTTTATAGAGCCTTAAGAGTCCTCAAGTTCAACTTTCCCCTCAGGTTATAATCCCTTTCTCTCAGCAAACATCCTCTGTACATTACATCTGGCTTTGTACATAATTTGTGCAGTTTTGTCTTTTATGAGATCCATGAACTTCAGAGTTGTTGATTTCAAAAACAATATGTTAGTGTGGTCTCTAAATCCTGCTTGATTAATGATCCAAATTGCTCTTTTTTGAAGTTTACATAATGGTTGGAGTGAAGTTTTGTATGCATTGCCCCACACTTCCACACAGTACTCTAGGTAAGGCAATATAAGTGAGCAGTAAAGTAGGATCAAATATATGAGACTGTGGAATATTAACCAAAAGAATTCACCTAAATCCCACACACATATGATGATCTACATCCCTTGTCAGTTCTATTTACTTGTCATCCAGGCCTCCTCACCAGATTTGTTTACCGCTCTACTTCCTTGTATGGCCTTTGCCATGTACTGATATGTATATTTATTTCTAACCCTCTCGGGTGTCTGCTTTTGAGTCACCATCTTTTATATTTTATTTTTCACAAGCGACAAGATCAAATTATCCAAGATCCTTATTGACACGCTAAAGAGGAAACCTTTGCAAAGGGCATGAAATCTAATGTAGGTTTATGTATGAACCTGAGAAGTTTCAAAGCACGACTGTGTAAACTATGAGTTAGAATGTATAAACTGACACCCAGGCTGTCGACAATCATACAGGGGGTTTCAATAATTTCACACATTAAGGAATTGTTTGTGTGCTACACAAATAAATCATCAAGTTAAGTTTGTCAGAAACATGAATTAAAATTTTAAAACAAAACAGAATATGAAAATAAACACGTGCTAATAAACTTTTTGACGAGTCTTCATAGTATATAGATAGGTGTGTGTGTGTGTGTGTGTGTGTGTGTGTGTGTGTGTGTGTGTGTGTGTGTGTGTGTGTGTGTGTGTGTGTGTGTGTGTGTGTGTGTGTGCACCCACAAATGGACTATATGACGTACATGTATCAGAGTTCCTCTTTTCAGCTTCACTCTGAACAGAAACAACTTAAACATCAGATCATTGAATCTCCTGGGCTGAAAGTCATCCTGAAGCAAGTAAGGCTGCTGTTTGCACTTATTCACATTATCTTTCATGAGTTAATGAGACCAAGTCAAAATTTGAAGCTACACAGGGCATTTAGAGGAGGTGTTTTATTCTTTTGTGCTGTGTGTGCTTCTGTATAAATGCCATGAAAGTTGCTTATATGAAAACCCAGTGGTGAGTTTATCTTTGTTCGTATAATGGGATTCCTTATGTAGTCAGTTAACAATTAGTACATCTAGGTACATTCTTTCTTTCTTTCTTTCTTTCTTTCTTTCTTTCTTTCTTTCTTTCTTTCTTTCTTTCTTTCTTTCAACTGTAGAGAGGCACTTCTATAATTTTTACTTGCTTGTAGCAATTGATATAGGTTGTTCTGATATTTTTGGACTTCACTGTAGGAATAATTTGAAATGTGGATTAATTGAATGTAATAAATTTTTTAAGGTTTTGTGGCTGTCGAATGCATTTAAAAAAAATTCAGTGTCAAATTGTTTATATAGGTCTCAATTATAAGAACTAAGAATCCAGAATTTTCCCTCACAATTTGTTCATTTAGTTAAAAGTCTCACTTTATCTTTTTTGCAATTATTTGTTTTTACTGTCTTGTTTTTTGTTTCACGTCCCCTCCTGTCTCATTGTCTTGATTGTCTGCAGCTGTGTCTTATTTTTGTGTCCACTTCTCTCATTTCCACTCTCTGCCTGTTAGTGTCATGCAGTGACTTTCACACAAAGGCCAAATTACCCTGTTTCCACTTACTGTCATTCACTCACCCCAAAACATTCACTATTCAGCAGTTTAACATGGTAAATTGGACTGGATTAAAGCATGCCATTAGTGTTTGCACTCTACACAAGTAAAAAAAAATATTCCCCAAAAGAATATTCCTCATCAGCAGTAAATAGATTAATATTACTGCTGCATGAGCTCGTTTAAAATACTTTCTATTCTGTTAAATGCCCAGCTTCATACTGTATTCTATGAAACACAAGTTTTTATTGTCTATCCTGTGAGGACCTTCTTCTTGATTTGAGAAGAAATATATTATATTAAATTTAAGTGAAGTATATATTAAAATACGGTATAGTAAAATAAAATATATAATAGCAAAAAGAAAAAATCAGCTGAATTAAAAGGCTTGAGGAGTGTGTGGTATGGTTCACGATTAATATCTGTATATTAATATATAGATATTAATGACAAATGAAAATGGAGTGTTGGCTCGTTAAATGTAATAAATTTATTCAACCAAATAATTAGTGATGGGACGTACTATGCCGAGTCTTCGGAGCATGTGTCGAGAAATCCAGGAAGTCTTTTATGAAGCGCGTAGGCTTCTATGCTAAGGCGAGTGACGTCACTGATGATGCCTGAAGGCTCGTGGGTTCAGGAAGTGGTTTAAGTGTTGGCATGATTTCTGAATATATACAGAGAGCAATGGATCCCCACAAAGTTCACATGTTAGTGTTTGTGTTGGAGTTTTGCCAATTTGCCTGTGACATAGAGGAGCTTGTTTTCAAGGAGCCTGCCAAAAGTAGAAGGGCTTCCCCAGCAACACTTTGAGCCATCCCATTTCAGTCATCATCACAGCTTTCCTTGCTAATAAACCAAAGGAGTTAACAACTTTTCCACCTCTACATTACATGTGTTGACCAGGGTGGTTAGTAAGATGAAACTCATCTGCAAAGATGAGAAGTCACTGCAGTTTGTTTACTTACTAAAGCAAGATGTGTTTCCACACAACAAGCAGATTGTAACTGATCACAGAGCAGTGAAAGCAGAGCCAGCAGAAGCTTGCCTCACCCACTGGTCGCCCACTGGTTTACTGTATGCAGATCTCCCTTTACAGCTGCAGTTCAGGGTAGCCTGGTGTTGTGTCTCATTCCTCTTGTTCAGGGAACAGAAGTTATAGACATAACTGTCCATTCATTTTCACTCAGTTCACTCTGTACAACACAAATAGTGTTGAGCATATATATCTTGCAGAGATGCCACCGAACTGGAGTTGGACCACTAGCACCCTATCTAAACCCAGCTGAAAGGAAAAAATGAGCCATCAAAGGGTCTGTTACATCCAAACAATACAACCAAATAAAAGTATGTGGTCCAGAATGGGACAAAGCATTTGACCATCATAGGCTCTGGTGGGAAAAAAACTGAACCAGGGACAGTCCACCTGCATCTTCTCTGCTGCGCGATGAAATGGGGAAGAAAGACATGTTGCCTTGGCTGCAGCAGTGACACCACACTGGGCCAACCACAGGCTTGCCTGCTCATCCTCCAACTAACCATCCAAGTTCAGGCCAATATCTAGCACATCATCGTCATCCATGTGAGCTAGCTCAGGCTGAAGCTGTGCAGTGCTCTCATGTGGTTCTGGCAGCTAACCTATCAAAATGCTCCATGTGACCCAGATAATTGTGTGGACATCGACCAGTACTCCTCGCCTTCAGACTCAGATGCAGCCGGGGCCCCAGATTCAGAGAGGAGATGATCATGTGCAACAGTGATTCTTCACAGCACTTTCTCCACAATTGTCACCCATCTGGCCACGGTTGAGTACTGGACCTGGAAACAAACTTTACAGACTTCAGGATCAGTTAATGCTCACCTAGCACTGAAAATCCCCAGGCAGACGGGGCACACCGTGTGCTAGTCCGTGCCTTGGAAAAAATGCATGCCTGAGGACCAGGACAAACAGAAGATTATTGCTTTGCTTGCTTTGGTTTGGTACTCATACTCATGCTTTGTTACAGATCAGTGTGAGATGAAAGGAGATTGATTGGGTTTTTTTGCACATTTTAATTAATGTCTATTTTTAGATTCAATGGAATGCCACTGCTATATATATAGTGCTGTAGTCACATCACTCCTTTGTCTCAGTGTCTGTTTACTCTCCCTGAGTGTCTTCAGTCAGTTTTGGATATAACTTTTTCTGTCAGTTGTTTGCTTGTCTCCATGGGTCAGATTTGGTTTTCATAATACATTCAGCTTTTTTCCCCAATTTTCATTTGTTTTCAGTTAAGCAGCTTTTGCTTCTTCCCTATTGTTTTTATTCATAAGTGCATATCTCTTTGGGAACAATGTTAAGGTGTTAATCATTGCACCACCTGCTATTCCACACAACAGGTTCTTTTCTGAGGAAAGAGTGGACCATCCCATCAAAGTCAGCCAGAGATGGAGTTTCATAATTTCATGATCTGGACTAGCCAGTGTGTCTGCCTTCCTTTGACCACACTGGTCATCTTTTGGGTGTGTTGTGTGGTATGTAAACAGTAACTTTTATTACTTTATTTCTATTTGTCACTCCTGTTGAAACACTCACTGCTTATATTCATTTCCACTTTTTCCATACAGCAGCTTTTAGACCTTTTTCATTAGTCTAACTCAAAAATACTTCCTGGATGTTTAATACAGTAATAACTCATCTAGCTTATCTCCATATTCCTGCATGATTTGATATAAAAATGGTCTTTGTTACTACATTAATGTGATTTTCGTGAACATTTCCTGCAGGTTCGAAGGGAGCAGGTCCCCGTCATCTATTACACAAACCTCCTCATCTCCAATATAATCCAGTTCAGCACAAGGATCTATTATGAATGCAATTCACAACCTGGACAAACCGGCTATGAAACTATTGGTATTTACATAGTTGCTCTGATGGTTAGTCTTTATTTCAGGACATCCATCGCTATTGAAAGGTACCTGTCTGTCTTTGTGTGTACTTCCATGTGTGTGAACATTACATCATATTCTCAAGAATCCTTATATAGAGTAAGATACTCTTGTCATAATTAGAATATTTGTCTGTTTTGCATTGAAGGTGTCTTGTCATCGCCTGCCCACAGTCGAACTGGATCAGACAAACTGTGGGGTCCATGCTGGTTTCTTTCCTGGTCTGGATCCATTGTGTAATCACTGTATCTTTTAGCCTAGCCTTCCATCAGATTATACCGCTCTTTGTTTTTGGCCTACTTCCGGGTCTTCTGTTCATCTTCTTCTCAGCATGGACCTTCAAAGCCCTGCCTGCTGCTACCTCAGTGCCCACTGATGAAAAACAAAGAATTGTAGGAGCTTTACTTCTCTTGTTCATTAATTATTTTCTGATGATTTTTCCCACAATCATCTGTTTTATTCTGTCAATTGAATTTATTTATAGAGTTCCTGTTGTTATTTTGTATATCAATTTTGTTTTGTTCCTGCTCAGCCCTTTTGCAGACTTGATTCTGGTTCTTTTCATGCGGAAAGTGCCAGTTGACAAGCTGCTGTTGTGTTTGCGCTTCTGCATTAAGGACAACACTGCAGAAGATGTAGCTGAACATCAGCAGCTACATGAGCTGATGATGCAAAGAGAAAGGGAGAGAGAGAAAGCAAACCAAACTGTGTGAAAGCTGAAGAGAAGCTGTAAAGTGTACATTTGATAGTAGATTCAACTTGATGTAATAAGTGTATTCTCAGCTAAAGCTTTTTGTTTTTTGTTTTTTTGATAGTAGATTCGATTACTGGAAGCAGATTGACTGTATGTTATGAATGAAAAAAGGGGGGGAAACCCTATAAAGTATAAAAAGCAAATACGTTGTTTCTCCTGTGCTATAACATTTGCATTTACTCTGATCTATTGAGAAACGGTGAACATTATGATGATGATGCTGATACTGATGATGACTTGACTCCTACTACTCATCAGTGAGTGATGATCACGATTCATCACTCACTGAAGAAAATAAAAACAAAGGCAGGTTTTATTTTCACCACTGTAGCCGGGCTGACAAAAAGTAAGAGCTCTGTTGAGCCGAGTATTCCTCCAACCTTAACTAGAAATGACTTCATTACTGTCTTTACAAATAGACTTTTAACCATTAGAGAAAAACTAATTAATGCTTCATTCTTAAATATGATCTTTTATTGGCAACTTTCTTTTGACCGTTTTCCCCTTCAATAATAAAATAATAATAAAATTTTAACACAATCCTGGGGTTTGACCCAATGTTTTGTGTTTTTGGACATTCAAGTTTTTGGTACTAGATTTCTTTAGTTTCTTTCTTAGCTTGTTTATGGTTCAGATTCTCTGTTGAAATGCTGTCTCCAGCCCTTCTTTGGCCTGGGAACGTTGTGTTTTGGAATTTTGTAAGAAGACGCAGCATTAAAACTGCTTTTCCACTAAAGTTGGTTTGTCTCTGCGTCCTACTTTTCCTGACACTTAGTAAAAAAAGACATGAAAATAGACACTATTTAACTCAAACTTATATACTATAATCGTCATAGTGTGTGTGTGTGCGTGCGTGCGTGCGTGCGTCCGTTCATGCACCGCAGTGAAGTATATAATGTAGCACAATTCCTCTTTTCAGCTTCACTCTGAACAGAAACAACTTAAACGTCAGATCATTGAATCTCCAACTAGCTGAGTGTAAGTCGTCCTGAAGCAAGTAAGGCTGATGTTTACACTTATTCACATTATCTTTACTGTAGAAGGAGAGTAGTTAATGAGACCAAGTCAGAGTTTGAAGCTACACAGGACATTTACAAGAGTCTATTATTCTTTTGTGCTTTCAGTGTGCTTCTGTATAAATGCCATTAAAGCTGCTTAAATAGAGATCCGACAGAAATGCTGGTGCTGCATTAACTCTGGTTGATCTCACACTCAGATTAACTGACAGACTTGATGACAAATCATATTTTATGACTTTATTATACAAAGGGATTCCTTATATCGCAGTAAATCTAACATATACAATAGCCTTTGAATTCAGTTACCAATTATTACATCTGTGTACATTTTTTTTTAATATAGAGAGGAGCTTCTATTATTTTTACCTGCTGGTAGCAACTAACACATCTAAATAACTATACTGCATAATTAAATTTGATATGGGTTATTATTCAGATATTTATGGATTTTACTGTATAGTAAAGCTGAATCACTGCAAACTAAGTAATTTTCACTGGCTGTTTTAAAATCTCATTTAAAAACACATTTTTATTCCCTGGGCTTCGCCAGACACTTTTACATTTTTGCTTCTTTCTTCTTCTTTTTTTTAACTCTTACACTTTCTGTTTCTCATTGCCTTTTGGGATGTCTTGGTCTTTTATGTTTGATCTTATTATACAGAACCTTGGTAAGCCCTGTTGTTTGCTTTATATGGTACGGTAATAAATGTAATGGTTTTGAATTGGTGTGGAATGCACTTTTAAAAAATATCCGTGTCAGATTGTTCACGTAGATCTCAATTATAAGAAGAACTAAGCTTCCAGAATTTTCTTTCACAAATTGTTTATGGAGACAACTCCAACTCTTAAGTTTCCTGAGTGCTTCCGTTTAATCCTCATGTGTCAAGTCGCCCATGTTAAGTCAATTTATGTAATTTTTGGTTTTATTTTTGTAGTTCCTCACTCACTCACTCACTCACTCACTCACTCACTCACTCACTCACTCACTCACTCACTCACTCACTCACTCAACAATTCAACAAGATAAACTTTAGCAGATTAAAACATACCATGTGTGCTGCCTTTCTGTACTCCTTCTTGGCGGAAGAACTGCAAACACAGACCTACTTCTTGATTTAAGATATTTTAACAAAAACAATCAGCTGAATTAAAAGGCTTGAGCCGTGTGAGACATGTTGACATCAATATTTATAGGGGGACTAAAAACAGTAATTAAAAATGAAGGTGAAGTCTTGGCAAAATAGCTGGTTAAACTTAATACATCTGTTCAATCAAATAATTTCTCACAGATGCTATTCTGAATGTGATGCTGAGCCTGCACCTGGTCAACTTGCCTGCTGTCAGTTCTTCATTTTCATCACAGCTTGAACACTGGAACTCCCAATGTGGTCATTTTGACCCTTTGTTGCAGTGTAATATCTTACATACAGTAAACCATATGTACCCTGACCTTTCCTAAATGTGTGTATATTGTATTCTAACATGGTCATTTTATTAAAATTACAGTAAGCAAAAGAGTTATGAATTTCCATATGTGGTCATTCTCACAGCCCAAAATTGTTTGCATACATTTATAATAAATAAATAAAATATATGGAGAACTAACAGTAGCTACCTCTCTGGCCACTGTTGCGAGGCAAAGTGCTGTCCCTGCTGTTCTCAAGAGCATGAAAACGCTGACTGGACTTCTTTACATTTTTGTTTGAAGATGTTTCACCTCTTATCCAAGAGGTTTCCTCAGTTCTAAAATTAAAAGGTCACCACCTCTGTTCGGTGATGGCTGTTCACAGTTGACGTCGATGGCTTCTTTCATTTCTCTTCTTTGTATCTCTTTAAGAGCAATGTTAAGGTGTTCATCATTGCACCACCTGCTATTCCACACACAGGTTCTTTTCTGAGGAAAGAGTGGACCGTCCCATCACACAGAAAGTCAGCCAGAGATGGAGTTTGCCGATTTTATTATCTGGACTAAAATCTGTGTATTCCTTCCTTTGACCACACTGCTCATCTTTTGGGTGTGTTGTAAGGTATGCACAGAGTTACTTTTATTACTTTCAATGTGTCACTCCCATTGAAACAGTCACTTTTGCAACCATAATTTTACATTAAAATAAATGTACACTTTTGACACAAGGCTCCATTTTTCAGCTCATAAAAACTTAGTTCTAAGAGTTTTGTTTTGTTTTGTTTTTTTGTAGTCCATCACATCCCGCTGCAGCTTTTGGACCTTTTTCACTTTTTCATCAAACTCAAAAATAATTCCCTTGGGTGTTTAATACAATAACAGCAGAGAGAAGAAAATCAAATTCATTTCCTTATTCCTGCATGATCTGACATGGTTGACAGGTTGTGTTTATGACTACATTAATGTGACTTTCATGAATATTTCCTGCAGGTACGAAGGGAGCAGGTCCCCGTCATCTATTACACAAACCTCCTCATCTCCAATTTAATCCAGTTCAGCATAATCATCTTTTGGAATTTCAAAGAGGAATCTGGACATTCCAATTATCCTATTTTTGGTATTTACATGGTTGCTCTGATAGTTAGTCTTTACTTCAGGACCGCCATCGCTATTGAAAGGTACCTGTCTGTCTTTGTGTGTACTCCCATGTGTATGAACATTACATCATATTCTCAAGAATCCTTATATAGAGTAAGATACTCTTGTCATAATCAGAATATTTGTCTGTTTTGTATTGCAGGTGTCTTGTCATCACCTGCCCACAGTCAAACTGGATCAGACATACATTCGGGTCCATGCTGGTTTCTGTCCTGGTCTGGATGCTTTGTGTAATCACTGTATCTATTAGCCTAGTCTTTTATCAGATTATACCGCTCTTTGTTTTAGGCCTTCTTCCGGGTCCCCCCTTCATCTTCTTCTCAGCATGGACCTTCAAGGCCCTGCCTGCTGCTACCTCAGTGCCCCCTGATGAAAAACGAAGAATTGTAGGAGCTTTAGTTCTGTTATTCATTAATTATTTTCTGATGATCCTTCTTCCCATAATCATCTGTATTTTTTTAACACTTTTAAATTTTCATGACTTTATTTCTGTCGTCATATGTATCACTTTTGTTTTGTTCCTGCTCAGCCCTTTTGCAGACTTGATTCTGGTTCTTTTCATGTGGAAAGGGCCAGTTGACAAGCTGCTGTCGTGTTTGTGCTGCTGCATTAAGGACAACACTGCAGAAGATGTAGCTGGACATCAGCAGCTAAATGGGTTGATGTTGCAGAGAGAAATTGAGAAAGAGAAAGTGAACCAAACTGTGTGAAAGCTGTAGAGACATTAAATAAACATGAGCCTTTACAAATACTGCTGTAAAGTGTACATTTGATAGTACATTCAACTCGATGTAATAAGAAGCTAAAGCTTTTTGCTTGTCGACCACCTGAAATCCGGTTAATCTAAAAACAAAAAACAAGCAACAAAACTATAAAAAGCTTCTTAAAGGAAACTACTTTTGTATTCCGGTGCTATAACATTTACATTTCCTCTGATCTATTGAGAAATGGTGAACAATACGATAATAATGATACAGTATTATATGTATGTATGTAATAGACCACCGTGTAACTTATGCAGATTATAACTGAACCCATGACAGCTGTTATCCGTCGGTTTTGTTGAGCCATTTTGGGGGTTTTCTGGTAGTTTTGATTACTAGTTGGCTGAGTTTCATTATTTTGTTTCCAGGATTATTCTAGCATTATTCTGTTCTGTTTTGGAATAACGATTGTAGTCTTAAGAGTTTGAGTTTTGATTCTTTGTGTTTTACTTCTGGGAATTTAAACATGACTAAACATAACCCACAATAACAGCACACAGGGAAACAATAGGAAGTGAAACCAAACACAAGACACGCCACAAGGGACCAAGACACGAGGAACAGGACAGACGCAGGAACCCAGAGACAAGACGGGAAGACAAGAACAACGTCCTCTACCTTGACGTAAAGATTCCTTGAGGTATAGAGACAGAGAGAGAGGTTGATGGGAATATCAACCCTCTGGAGATTGTAAAACGAGCAAAAACAAGACAAAGAAGGAATCTGATTTTTTTGTGAGAAACTTTGTCATGTCCTTGTGTAGAATTTTAGAACAGCCACTTTTATTCATTTATTTTGAAGAACAGAATTTTGAAAATAAGTTGGATAAAATACAATTTACTACTGAAGTACTAAATAGGAGTTCATCTCCACCTTACCGCTAAACAAAACAAGCTAAAAAACAAAACAAAACTGCCTGCTCCTTTCATCCATTCATTTATTGTCTTTCTATGAAAATCACATTTCACACCCATACTCAGAGGATAGTTGACCTCCAGCATGTTCCTCTAATGTTATGGTACAAGAAGCAGAAAATTACGGCCGTTTTTCTTTGCTACCATACTAAGATTATTGTCTTGTTGCTTTACACAGATCTTCTCGGGCCTTTGCAGGATCAGGAGACCCCGTGCCCCAGACCACAGGTTCTGTGATTCACTTCACTCCCAACAGGGATATGAATATTGAAACTGTGCTTGTACATCTGCAGTGTTTTTGCTATAGGCTACACTTGATAACTGTATAAATGTAATACATGGGTGTGTTTCCTGTCATATAAAGAAATGCAATGAGAAGCAACAGGTATTGGCACACTGTAACATTTTGAGAAGCCTTTCTAAATACTGATGATACTTAAAAACAGATCCTCCTGGATTTAACCCAAAAGGATAGGTTTCATTCACAGTAAAGTACGTAAATAATTTTTTTCTATAGCATATTTAACACCCAAGTGATTCACACTAAAATAAAATAAATGTGTCTTTAAAAAGCTTGACAGAAAAGATTTATAATCATTACTTCATTTGATATCTGTTGCTGTTCAAACACTTTTTAGCAAGTAAAGGTCAAATTGGGGATTGCAGTGTTTCCTCAGTGACACAGCTCCCATTCTCTGAACCAGTTCTCAAAGGTCTTTTTTGCAAATATGTTCTA
>VUQK01022928.1:31718-55832 GCA_015106715.1 Bujurquina vittata | reverse complement strand
GTATTTACTTTTACATGCAAAGGACACACGGCAACCAAATTCCATCTAAGTACATGGATTTCTTAATTTTTTGTTCAGATTTTTGCAAATGTGTGACTGAATAACAACACACATCAGTTATCAATAATTACAACAGCTAATGTGTGTGAATCTTGTGTGCTTAAAAGCAAGAATATTTGTAAACCTGCTGTGCTACAACAATTAGTTATTAACCAATCAGAGAACTGACAAAACATCAGTAGACAAATGCTCATTTCAGTTATTGCTGTTAATTTTCAACATATGCAGTAAGTTGAATATTTAACTTCTAAAATTGGACAAAACGCTACTGAATTAGAGACATTTTTACAGCTTTTGAGAAACTACTTTTAATCATGTTTTATTTTTCTAGGTGGTTGAAATAGTTTAGATCAAATAATAAATGTTTTCTTTCTGGCCTTTGATTATCATTTTAACATGTCATAACAAACAGATATTTGTTTAAAAGGAAATAACAAATATGAAATATTGTCAATATAGACTCCTGTAAAGAGACACATTGTTTTCTTATGAAACAGATTTACTTGTTTTTAAAATTGCATCCGTATATTTACAGATCTTTTTTCTCTATACTGTGGTCTTAGAAGGATTCCCCATCTTTCATTTCTTTCTCTGCCTCATATTGTGTTGTGGTAGTTTTGGTTTACTGTGCAATAAGGAAACGGCCCGCACAAGAGAAATAGAAACAGGATTTAAAAGAGAGGAAGACTAAAAACGGGTAAGTGGCTGAATAAAGTTTGGAAGGAACGAACAAGAAAAGAAGTTAAAAGAGTGGAATAAGAATGGAAGGTGAGCTGCCTCAGCACCTCCATTCCTGCCACTATCTACGATATGTCAACAGACCAGTTTCTTCAGGGGTGGTGGCTGGAAGGGGCGTGAGAGGACTCTAATCTAAGCTAATTGAAGCAAGATGAAGAAGGCAAGTGTAGTTTAAAAAAAGAAAAGAATCTGACATTTGGGCTCTCACAGCACAATGAAACATTTCAGTGTTTTTCAGGAGAGAAAACTAAGTTTGTGTGCAGCCTTTTTCTCTCTGTCAGTCTCTATTTTAAACCCAAGCCTCTCTTTGCCCCCCTCTTACTCATCAGTGTGAATAACAAAAGTGTTCCTCCTCTCTCCAGCTCCATGTGGTGCACTACAACTCTGAACTCTACCCCAACATGTCTGCAGCGATGACCCAGAAAGACGGCTTGGCGGTTTTAGGAATTCTCATCATGGTAATGAAACAATTCTGTCACACAGCTGTTATCCATGTCAATATAAAAAGTGTAAATGTTTTACTTTTCAGCTGGAGCATTTTAGTGTGCATTTAAGCCTGACTTTTCCCAGACAGGTGAGGAGACAAACCCGGCATTTGACAACATCCTCAACTACCTGAGTCGCATCAGACATGCAGGTAAGTCTTCTGATAATTTTTAACACATCATTTCTTAGCCAGAAATCTCTTAATTTTAATCATTTCAAATTGAGTAACTTTACGAGTTTGTTTCCTTAAACCAAAAAAGAGATCTTGTAACAGCAATTAGATTTTGAGAAAAAAGAAACATGCTGCTCTGGGTATTTACACGGTAATTCTTTTTTCCTACATCATGCCGCTACAATCTCACAGAGCCTTTTATCTCCACCTTTTATCCATTATCAGACCAGAAAGCGTTCATCCCAGCCTTTGACGTCCAGTCTTTGCTTCCTAAGGATCTCGGGCGATACTACCGATACAATGGCTCCCTCACAACGCCACCGTGCCACCAAAGTGTCATCTGGACGCTGTTCCATGAAAGGGTTCAAATCTCAAAGGCGCAGGTCTGCTCTTCTAAAATCTCATCTAAAGAGTGCAGAAAGAGAACAAGCGCGCCTCCGATCCATGTTTAATAAGGAACACTCCATTAGCAGCACCAAGCTTGATACTTATCTCTCTCTATACAGAAAGCCTGCCTCCAAACTTTTCACTTTAATTATCAGCTTTGTAACTTGACTTTCCATTTTGCAAACACCATGCAAATACAGCAGAGCTTAGCAACTAATTAACTCAGTCTTAATTAGTGTTAGTTCCTACTTTTTTTATTGCTGTGCTCAGCTCTGCTTTTGGTAGTTCTTGCAAACTCTCCTTGCTGTTAACTCCCCAGGATTTCTATCCTTTTAAAAATGTCTAAATTAACTTTTTCCTAAATAATATCAAACACAGGCAGAGAGTGTGATGTAGATTTTATTTTGTAGAATACAATATTAATAATATTTTTTACTTTAAAATTAAAGTGAAATGTATTATTTATCATGATAAAAATGTGTAAAAAATATCTCACCACACTTGTGATCCTTTTAAGATTACGTAGTAGACAGTGCTGTGAAAAAGTATTTACCCCCCCTCCCTATTGCTTAGTTTTTTGCATATTTGTCACACTCAAATGTTTCAGATCAACAAAAAAATAATAATATTAGACAAAGATAATAAGTAATATACAAACACAAAATGCATTTTTTTTTAAATTGACAATTTAACTTATTAAAAGAAACTTGGAGCTACAGATTTGCTTTGTCCCTTGTGGCTTTGACATAACTTTCAGTACAGCAGTCTGGCTGCCAGCTTGAATTGAACCAGAAGGATATAAACTTGCTTTCCACGTGAAGTCTCTATAACTCACCGTAACTGCTCTTCTCTCGCTTCTCCTTTTTATCTCTCCACTCCAGCTGCTGAAGTTGGAAACAATTCTTTACTCCAGTAAAGCTGAAGAACAAGACAGGATGCTGCTGCAGGACAATTATCGTGCGACACAGCCGCTCAACCACAGAGTCGTCTTCACCTCCTTCTCTGCAGGTTAGACAGAGAGCAACTCGGACAAAATAATTAAAAGAGACATGAAATTCTCTCTTTAATGTTCCTGCGCTGCATAGGAAGCCACACATTTGCATGTAAGCACGTAGAAAAATGATACTTGGTTAGTTTAAAATATTATCAGAATATTCTTATTAGCCTTTCAGACTGAATAAATGTGGAGTTGCAAAAGGTCACAGCCAGTCTGCTTTGAACTTAAGCGTTACACCACTTTAGCACCTCTGTACTGGGTGATTGTAATTTCAACCTGCTGCTCTTAATACAAAGAACATTAAAAAGTCAGTGGGTGTCCATGTAGAGCAAAGCAGGCAATTAGTTCAATGCATGCAAAGAGTGAAAAGTGGAGAGAAATATGGAAACCCAGCAGTTACTGGTGACTTTGTCTGAGAGACAATAACCTCAGGAAGGCAAGCTTGAAGAGAAAAAGAGTGACAGAAAATGTGGAAGTGGTGGTAAAGGAAGGAGTTTTCCTTTGCCAGCTGATTAGAGAAAAGGATTTTCAAAAATTAAACACTGACTCCATTGTTATCACCAGAGAAACGAGCAGAGGAAAAAGGGACAGAGAGAAGTGAAAGAGGGGGACGGAGTGGCAGGCAAAGACAAAGGAGAAAGAATTTGTGTAAAATGCTCATTGTGATGAGTGACTGAACTGGAAGGCTTGTGATATCAGCACTCATGGAAAGGGCTGCAAGACTGAGTGGACATAACATTTTACCAGCTGAACAGCAGATACTGTCGAGATAAACCAATCAATTATTCTGTATGATCTGAAAGATAACAATATGATCATGTATTCTGTATTTCGTAGAATCGGGGAAGGAGCTCTCTTCTGGTGAGATTACAAGTTGTTCTCATGCATATTTTTGCTAAAAATGGAACTATGACTGTTTGTAGCATAATGTCTTTAGATCACAAATTGCTTTGCTTTTTGTTGTATTTTTGTTCATTTTTATTACTCTTAAATGTGTGGCTTCTTGTTTGTCTCTGCAACTGTCCCTGCAGGGGAAGTAACGGCTATAGTGATAGGAGTGATGTGTGGCTGTGTAGGCTTGGCAGTTATCGTTCGCTTCATTGTGAAGACAATACGGTAAGGAGTTTGGATGCATTGCTTCATCATTTCAGTGTCCTGTTGTCTTTCCACTTTTTTTTTTTTGGTTTACGTTTACTGTTTACCTGTAGAAACTGTGGGAGCTTTCACTTTCCTTGGAAATTGCTCTGATCTTCTCACTCCAACTCCTTTCTCTTGGCAGATTTTTTAAACTCCTCCATCTTGAAACAGTCGTGGTAAACAGGTGCTTTACCTTGTTTGAATACTGACAAGGCTTTTGGCTAGCACTGACTGTGCCAGAAGTCCTCAGCGCAGATTTTGGATTAGCTTGTAGACATATTAAATCTGCTTTTGAACACCATGTGCAACAAGAATGGTGTTCTCACAGTAATCTGCATGTAGATGATTGATTACAATACGATGACAAGCAGACATAAATTAGAGCCCAACAGACACACTGGCATTGACAAAACTGTTTACTTTCTTTTGGCAGATAATATGGTATCTGCATATATAAGGCAATACATAAAGTTTCATTAAGAAGCACAAGACATGTGCATGAACAATAGACTGTATGTAAAAGATGGCTGTAACCACAAAGATATCATCCTGTGGTTTATGAATTCCTGTCTTGAAGCCAGTTCAAGTGTTTTAGCTATCACAAGCTTTTTCGAAAAGGGACAATGATGAGCGACGGATAGGCATTGGGGGCGTATCCCATTTTGACCTTGGAACTTCCCAGTCATACTCGCCACAGATGTACCTGTATACTATGCCAGCCACTTGGTTATGGCGTTCCATGTATGCCCAGGCTGCTAGCATCTTGCACCCTGCTGTTATGTGCTGGATTGTCTCAGGGGCATCTCTGCATAACCTATATCTGGGATCTTGCTTTGTGTGGTAGACCCCGGCCTCTATTGATTTTGTGCTCAGAGCTTGTTCCTGTGCTGCCATTATTAGTGGCTCTGTGCTGTCTGTTACTCCAGCTTTGTCCAGCCATTGGTAGGAATTTTCTATATCAACCACCTCTTTGCTGGTGGTACGTGCTGTGCAGAGGCCTGTCCTTCCATGATGCTTCCTGTTCTTCCTCCTTTTCTGGCTGTTCCTCCTCTCTTCTTCCTCTTCTCAGGTTTCTGCTGCCTGGGGTACTCGCTAAGCACCTGATTCTTTGTGGCCATCTTCCTGATATATTCATGGATCTTTGTTGTTTCATCTAGCATAGTGGTTCTGACACTCACTAGTCCTCAGCCTCCTTCCTTAAGCTTAGCGTACAGTCTCGGGGTGCTGGATTTGGGGTGAAACCCTCCATGCATGGTAAGGAGCTTTCCTGTCTTGACATCAGTGGCTTCTATTTCCTCCTTTGGCCATCTTATTGTGCCAGCAGGCTATCTGACTGGCAGGGCGTAGGTGTTGATAGCCTGGATCTTGTTCTTGCATTCAGCGGACTCTTTAGGACTTGCCTTACTCTCTGCAGGTACTTGGAGGTTGCAGCTTTCCTAACAGCCTCTTAATGGTTCCCATTTGCCTGTGAGTTTCCAAGGTACTTGTAGCTGGCTTCAGTGACTGCAATGTCCCCTTCTGGTAGTGCAATCCCCTCAGTTCTGACTATTGCTGTTCTGAGCTAAATGACTATAGTTATAATGTCAGATTGTTTTAAGTTAAATGTGACCATTTTTACCATTGCCAGTGTTTGTTGGCCTCTAGTGGAAATGTCAGTAAGCATATAATATTGTTTTAGTTTTTCACTATGAAAAGCTACAACTACTGCTAAGATCAGCGCTGGGAATAATCTGATTCTCTGCTGCAATAACATGCCTGTTTCATAATTTTCTGTTACTGCCTTGTCTCATGATTAATGGAAGTGTGTGGTGGGCTTGTCCTGTGCCCCACCAGTGAGGGATTTAACATTTTCACTGTTTTCTTCAGTGGTTCCCAAAATTCCTATTAATGTTCTTAAAGTTTATGTTATACAATTCATATTAGAGTCTAATTTTACACTCCTAAGGATAAGGATCTGACTTTCATGGTTAGAGATAATGTTTTATTAAAAGATGGGATGATAGTCTATACACTATATTCCAGTCTTTCCTGTAATATCCACCGAAATTCTGATCATTCTAGTGCATGTTACTTGAATCCTTCAAGGAGCCCTACAACCCACTTTGGGAACCACTGGTTTTCATTATGTTAATCAGCTTTAAACTTCACCTTAAAATGGCATCTCTGATCCCTCAATCTAATGAGAGCACAGCGGGAAGCGGAATGAGGTTTTGAAACAGTCACACACAATCTCTTTGAAATGTGATTTTCTTTCTGGTCATCTGATTCTGTCTTTTGATCTTGTGACAGCTCTACTTCTAGCTGGGATGTCCTGCACAATAACCGGCCCGCTCCTCTGCCAAGGTCACTATTCAAAATTATGACCCCTGAACTCAAAACTTTAACTTCAACCTCTAGGACATACATGTAGATTTCTGACCACATCTCTTTGTTCTTTGTTTTAACCACCTATTCACAGTGACGCACCCTCATGAACTTTAACACATCTCTAGAGTACCTGCTAAATTTTCCAAAGACTGTGAGGAAAACCAGATCAAGATTTATTTACATTTTAACTTTTAAGAAAGCCTTACAGGAGTACATTTAGAAATTCTTAAACATCAGCCAGTAGTAAGAAGAGTAATCCTTTATTCCTAAAGTTTTAGGCGTTCGAGTTCTGTCTTCTGTCTTTTAATGTGTGCAATGCTCACTGGATGCACATGTGATAGCTTTTGACTCTGTTGTAAGGTCTCTAAAACTATTTGCCTGCTGACAGCAGTTAAGCTGAATTAAAGAAAAAAAAAGATCTTGCATTATCTTGTATCACTCTTGCAAAAAGTAGATATCTTTGTGTTATAAAACACACTCTTGTTTTGCACCAGTAGAATTCTGGTACCAGTATGATAAGTAGGTGTACGCAGGACTTTTTGGTGTCATACTCTGATGGGATGGAAATTCCTGCGCAGAAACTATTCTACAAGGGCACCAACTGTGCATGCTTCTTTTAACCAGACTCCAAGTGAACTAGACATATAAAAAACAACTATGCATCCCTGGGATCTGCAGCTGTCTTTGTGTACATGCACAAGGGAGTATAATCCTGGCCTAATGAGTAGGCAGGATTTGTGATCAAAGAGAAAAAGTGCCAAATAAATATCACCTTTTCAATTGCTTTAATGAATTTTGGAAACATTCACCTTTTGTTAACATCATCTTTCTACTTTATTATCAAGCTTGTATTGGCTCATTACAATCACAATGAACTGGAAGGTGTTAATGGTATTTTGTCACCCCAGTAACCTACTCCAGCAACCTGGCAGAGCTTCTGTGTTGGATTGTATTAGATTGCGTGCGTGTTCATGGATAAGTGTTTACAGCAAAATTTGTTTTTTCTTAACAGATACTACTTTGAGATAAATGACACACTTGACGATGTGCAGCAAGTGTAATGTTTCCCATTTTCACCATTTTAGTTTAGCCTTTTAGCATGCTTGCTAATTAGTGCTAAACACAGTAAAGCTGGTGGTGATAAGAAGCTTCTCAGATACTTGTTAACTTCGAGCAAACTGACAGTTTGTCCTATTGATGACCGTAAAAGAAAATTCAGTCGATCATCACTGTTGGGAAATTCAAATGAATTCACAAGGAAGGGAATAAGAATGCTTATATCCGATTTCAGTATTGTAGTAGTAAAAAGTGATTTAGACCTTAGAACTCACCATGGGAAATCTTACAATACTGTAAATGTCTTTATGGTGTTTCATGGCAATTGATAAGAAATGACCAACAAAGACGCGTGGAAGCAGATTGGCTCAATTGTGTGCTTCTAATAAACATTATCTAGGAAGTACAGACGGCTCCTAAAGCTTCTGTAACGACATCTGAATCAGCTGTTGGCATATTTATATGCCCTCCAACAGAGTGGCGACCTGTGTACCCCACCTCTCTCCCTGTGACAGCTGTGACAGGCTCCAGCTTACCTCACAACCTTGAACTTTATAAATTTAGAATGTTTTTTAAAAAAAATGTTATTACTATATTCAGAATATGTCTGCTGAAAAAAAAGGTGATATACTTTTTGCCATATTGCAGTGCAGCAGTGACGCATTAATCCAGTGGGCATCCTTTGTTAAGTGTCTCCCTCTGCTAGTTTATTTCCACTTACCTCTACTAATTTATCCCCTTAATTCCATATTATCACTAATTCATTCAGCACACAACCTCCTAAAGCACCCCGTTTGATCATCATTAGTTGTATTTTATTACACAATGGAGCCTTTCTGGGGCTAAGCTTTATTTCTGTACAAGGAGCGACCTCTTCTGGACAACAATGAAAACTACACCGACATAAAAAGCAGTTTTGAAGCAGATACGATTAATCAGTGAGGATAACGCTTCCCTTTGATGTTTCAGGACGAAGGAGTCAGAGAAAGAAAAAGAGAAAAAGCAAGACATGGCTCTGAACTCGACTTCAGAAGCAGAAAAGAAAGAAGAGCCCTCGCCGTCACCTCACTGTGAGCCCTAGCTGACAGTAACATCAAACACTGTCCCGCTCATCAGTGAGTTTATTACTGATCCAGATCTCCTCACGGGAGAGAAGGCAACATGTTTTCACTTTATCATTTACAGAAGGCTAAAAGAAGAAGAAGAAGAGGGGGGAGCTTATAAAAAAGTGAAGGGACCCGGACACAGGAAAATCTGCCTGCTGCCACGACCATTTCTGTCTTTCTCTTTTTTCCATCCAAATCCAGTGATGTTGACAGTATTGGTGTATGATGTTTCTTCAGTTTGCACATGAAGCACTTGGTGTAAATATGCAATTTTGCTGGTTTATTTTCAGGCTCTTGCATGGCTGGAATATATGACTGACTCATGTAAATACTTTGGGGAATATGTATTCTGTTGGGTTTTTTTCACAATTGGATTAGATTTTATTTTGTTCACTTTGTTCTTTGAAATGCAAGCACACTGCACTATGTGAAATGTAACAGACTTGTTTATTGGTGCATTAATTATCTGCATAATGTTATTTTATTTTTCGCTGAAACTTAAAGATTGAAGCACATTTGGCATTGAAGCACACGAGACATGAAGCAGGTTTGATTTGTATGAATAGAAGATATCCAAACATTTCTGGCTCAAAATTGAAATCAGCAGATGATTTTATAAATGTGTTTTATTTATGTACATTTAGTTCATCTGAGGAGCGTTTGGGTGCTATACATCATCTTTGTGTTTGTGTGTGTTTTTTTTGCATCTAACTTGTCAACATGGACGCTACATTAAAACACCTGAATGTGAAACCTGCATGTTTTTGTCTATGACTGTGTGAGAGTATCTGGCTCACGTTACAGGCAGAAAACCACAACTTCACCCATAGGTAGCCTGATCTCTACAGCTCTGTCTTATAAAAACATTAAAGTTGATTGCTTTATCTTCTTTTGGCTGCTCTCTTTAGGGGTTGCCACAGTCTATCATCTTCTGCCACATCAGCCCTCTACATGTCCTTCAAACCATCTCAACCGGAGTTGTCCCTCTGGCGTACTCATTTCTAATCTTGTCAGTCCTGGTCACACCCAACAAAAATCTTAGCATCTTCAGCTCCATCGCCTCCAGCTACACCTCATGTCTTTGCCATAACCATTACAAACAAGAAGGGGCTCAGCGCTGATTCCTGATATAATCCCACTGCAAACCTTAAACCCACCGGCACTATCTCATTGTCTTCAAATGTGCCCCGAACCACCCTCATGTACTTCTTTTTTAAAAATAATTTATTCATAATTTCTCAGACTTAAACAAATGAAGAAGATGAAAAGAAAAAAAATATTTTTAAAAAACAGCAAACAAAACACAAATACAAACAAACAAACAAAAAACCAATGTGGTATAGACAGTGCACAATTAAAAAAAGAGAAATAGTTCCAAATGGTTAAGAAAAGTCCTTTTAGGCCCCTTACTTATTGAAAGGACCCCGTACATCAAGGTACTTGTGCTGAGTACCACCAAACCAAACATAAAAGCCTGCTGGAGAGACATATGAGTGAGAGCAAAATTAGAGCAACCCAGAACAATCAAATGGATGTCAGGAACAAGATGTCTGCCATAAGCATCACTGTAAAACTGAAATATCTTGCACCATAGGTCCGTAAGTTTAGGGCAGGAGCAGAAAAGGTGGCCCAGAGTCCCATCATCTAATCTACATTTGTCACAAATTGGAGAGGCAGATGGAATTAGTTTAAGTTTGGTTTTAGAAAAGTGCAACTGATGGACAACTTTGAATTGAATAAGTTGCAGTCTAGAGTTGATGGCACAAGTTTTGATTCTCGATACTCTTATCTCAAAGCTCATCTGAAATTTCACCATGTCAGAAGACCAGGCATCTTTTATACAATTAGAGGGAGAGGACGTACTGAAGAGACTGACGAAATGAGAAGTGGTAGAGTTCAGGTAGTGCTCAGGTAGGTTTCAAAGTGGGGAAGTGCTGTCTGACAAAGTTACGAACTTGAAAAAGCAGAAATGTGACATTTCACATCTGCCACAAAGAAGGTGTATATTACAGGTTAAACATTTATCTGCAGTGATGCAAACTGTGGTGACATATATGACACCTTTGACTTGTTCAAAACTCGTGACCATCTAATTGTACTGGTACCGATAGTGTACTGGTTTGCAGAACACTACATTGGAGCGTGACATGGTCCCCATGCTTTCAGTGTAGTCTGCTCTCCTTGTGGAGCCACCACAGTATCAGCTGAAAATACATTCTGTGTGAAGTTCTTAGCTTCATGTGTATTAATAATATTTTAATGACTGTCTGTCTTCACTCAAGGAAAACATAAACATGTGTTTAATGTTATTTTCTGCTCTGGGGGCCTGATGATTATATCACTGCATAGACGTCTGCACAGAGAATGTGAGTAATTTGGTTATACTTTACTCATGAAACATTTACTCATGTCGTTAACCCTTTTCCCCTCAATTTACAATAAATATCATTTACTAAACATAAAAAGAATTTATATAAATCAGTCATAAATAGATGTTTTTTAATCAAAAACTTTTTAATTAAATCTTAAGCAATTTTAAGTATTCTCGTGTTTAGTCGTGATTAGAATTTATGCCATGATGTCTTTGTTGCTCTGATGTAGTTCTATTTATAACACAAATGTCACGTCTGCAGGAATATAGGGTGTGTCAAAAATAGTGTTGCATCAGCTGAAAATGACAATAAGCTTCATAATTCAGCTAACATCTAGACTGTGTTCTGTAAACAAAGTCACACAGTATCTAAAATAGATCACTGAACCTTTAGCGAGTATTTATAACAGCAACTGGATCCCCTCTACACAGCCCTGTGGCCAGGCTTACATAAAGCACACGTTTAGGCCACGCCCACTCACGTTTACAGGAAGTGAAGCGAAAGACAGCGGAAAATTCTCACATCTGGAGCTTTGCAGTCACTTTTAAATCACATAGAAGCATCAACTGCTGCCAAAAGGTAGGATGTTGTCCCAGACAAGCAGCTGTTTCTTTTTACTTCCTCTCCCGGTTTCATGTTGTAAAAACTGCACAGACAGCTGCAACTAGTTAAGCTGTTTTTTTTCTGTTCACTGTTCAGTGCAAAGTTGTAAACGCAGTGTTTGTGTGTTTGTTCATATCATAACTCTTTTTTGTTACTGCAGGACTTTCCGATGGCTGCTCTGAGAGCTGACCTCTTTCTTGCCGTCTGTCTTTTTGTGGCTCATCAAACCGCTGCCAGAAACGATGCTCCCTGCCAGCTCTCCACTTTCAGAAGAGGCTTCAAAACCTTCATGGACCGCCACGTCCGCCCGGGAACTCCTACAAGCCTTGATCAGAACGAGTGGTGGAGTTACATTAAAAATATCGGGGACTGTAGCAGACCCACACAGTCCTTCCTCGACCCTAAGGAACTGGATAGGGTGAAGGATGTGTGCTCAAATAAAGGGGGGAAGACATACAAGGATAATCTGTGCATCAGCCAGCAGCCTTTCACTTTTGTCACAGTGAGAAGTGTTCAGGGGACCTGTGGGATCAAAAGTGTCCGAAAGGAAACCAAACACCTGATCCTGGCCTGTGAACTTTTGGACAATGAGTGTGTGCCGGTCCATTTTGAGGGAAATCCTAGCGACCTGACGCCTGATAACAATGCCAAAGGCTGCCAGGACCCCAGGATCAACAGTCATGCTCCCAGCCTGAAAATGACAGAGCTCTGCTGGTTGTTTGCTTTGCTTTTCCTTGTTGCCTTTTTTTAAAATTGATGAATGTTTTGGATTTGTTTTGTTTTTATCAGAGAGCATATCATTTCAGTTCACATTTCAGTATTGACATTTCATTTGATGTTTTTGATTTTAAATCAGCATTAAAACACAAAAAAAAACATCTGTAAAAGTTTTTAAATGTTCAGTTGTTTAAAGATGTATTTTTGTACCAAATGTTACTGCTTTTTATACAGATTTACCGCACGTCCGAGTCTTTCTGTGAGTTTGATTTGAAAAATTTGATTGCAGACAAGACCGACATGATGTGCACGTGAAAAACAAGACAAATTTTACTGGGACCTCATTTCCCTCTGGATGTTTTCCAGATGTTTTCTGTAACAAATGTGTTTTCTTAACTCTGATACTGTCCACAGTTGAAATGCATAATTGGTGTTAAATTATGAGGTCATTAAGAGTAAACTTTTTCAAAAGGGACTGCGGAAAATTTGCTTTCATCTTGGCTTTCATTATCCTGATATGAAGTGGATTTCCTGAAACAAACTCTCAGAATTGCCCAAATCCATCCACATCTTTCTCAGAGGGTTCAACTTTCCACATACAGAACATACAAGTAGCCAGTGAGTCATGTTTCCAAATGAGGAAGGCTGGCTCTGGATTTATCCTATTTTAACTGATTTGTCTGCTATTATGGCCACAAAAGCCAGAGTGTATGTGCAACGATTAGACAGCAAACTCATTCAAGCTGCACCGAAGGCTCTGATAATAACTATTATAATATATTTGTGCAATTATTAGATGGGTGTGCTATGTTGGAGGCAGCTAATATACTGATAAGTAGAAGCCTTGTTGTAACAGGAAGATTTGATTGTTTTCAGTTCTGCAATGGGGTTTCAGATCTGTTGTTTTTTTTTTTGTTTTTTTTTAAACCTATACTAAGCTCATTTGGAAAATTTAAATTAGCTCTGTACTTCCTTGGAAGAAATAAACCAAATGCAGGGCTTACGCTGTCTTTCAGTGATGAACGCATCAGTAACTCATTGCAGCTAATTGAATGGGGTAGAAAAGACAGTGAATATTAGAGCATCAGAGAGTGTGCACCAATTAACCAATTTCAAAAAATAAGAACTAGAAAAAAAAGAAAAGAGAACTTGTTTTCTGTTGTTTTAAAATGTCTAAATAAGCTGTGTTTTCAGTGTGTGTAAATATAGATGTAGATAAATTTACTTTTTTATTCTCTTGTTTTCCAGCATATGAGCAGCTTGCACCCACAATCTACAACAAATCCACCAGAATGCCTCTCTGGCTTTAGCTGATTCAGCTATAAACAAGTGGATGTTTTCAGGCGCTCTTGCTCTCCACACATCCTTGCTTTTAGTATTCTCCACTGACTTACTTCTTCACTACTTAAACTGAGCCTTTAAAAGGATACTCCACCAGTTTAGCATTGCACTCCAGTTTTTAAACACAAACAAACAAAACAGAAACTGCTGAAACCCCAGCAGAACTTGGTGTCTTTGTCTGGCTGCCAACGTTTAAGCCTGACATTTCAGTCCGCTTGGGTTGTTAGCCGCAGCTAATGTACTATTGAACAACAAGCTTCAAGCAGAGATGAGAACTGTGAGTGGTTTGGAAAGCGGACTTCTTTTTTTTTAAACTTTGACAGGTTTTTTTTGCATTTTTGAGGATGGAGTGCTTCACACCCAGTCAATGAAGTGTAGCTTAGATACAGTTTATGAGTGCTTGTTAATGAAAAGGGGAAAAAAGCAGAGACTACTGCATTCATAATGCACGCCCACGAATATGAGGGATTGCAAGAGAAAGAGTTAAAGAAGAAAGGATGGAAAAGACCACTCATGGATGAAGTCTTTTAATCTCTAATTCAGAATGCAGTGGAAACGATAGGTTAAAAGTTGACTTGATTTCCACCCTCATATCAGACCTTATGCATTTAATTTGAGAGAAATATTTGGATATTTATGAAATGTGCTTAGAATGATAGGCACTGTCTGCAGCTCTGTCATTCATGAAACATATTTGCAATATTGTATGATCTGCAATGTGGTGGGGATCAGATAAAGAGGCTTAACTCGTGGGGAAAAAACAGGTGGTCCAAAAGCATACGACATGCAGCTACAGAAATATAAACTAGTCCACATGTTGACTACATTCAGTTTTTCATGGCGCACATTTGGTGTTCACTCACAGTGAAGGTTGTGAACGTTGAATGTCTCCCTCTATTCAATCCCAGGCCCATGCTATATGACCCAAACATCATATATACTGCATTATGGCACATGGACCACATCTGGCCCACAAAAAACACCAAAAAACAACCCAAGCCCAGCTCGGCCAGATTTGGCCCACAAATCTTCATAACCGAGCCAGAAGTGCCACAAAGAGCCTTGATTTGGCTCAATATGTTTGTTGTCTTGGTATTGGCTGGTCCTCAGAGAGACAGAAACACAATCAAAGTTATCAGGATGACTTGGTAGTGTTGGGACTCCACCTGCCCCTGCAGGTGTTTGAGTGGGTCTGCAGTCACGCAAAGCTGTGGGCACTGAACTCCTATAAACACTAATAACAGTAGTTTGATTAGTTTCAGTAGGCTGCACATGCCCAGACATCTTCCACACGTGGAGCTAAAAGGGTATGAAGACTTTGAAGGTTGAGACAGGGCACCACCAGTTTGTTACCACCAGATGGCAGGAGAGTTGCTAACTAGGCCATTCATCAAAGTTCCAGCACCTGAGCGTTCCACCTGCAAGCAACATTTAGGCCTTAACTAATTTAAAATCATAAATATATACTTTTTGAACCTTTTTTTCTATCAGGAGCAGGGATCCTCTGGGCACAGACATATAAAAGAGCACCTCATATACAAGACTTGTTGTTTACGGTCTTTTTGAAGCACATACACACATACCACACTGTGAGATTTCAGCAGTCATATAGATGATTGTAAACTGCTATACCTAAAAAAATCAAATGCAACTCTGTTCTGTTTATCCCATACTATGTCTACTTTGTTATGGCCATTACACACAAGTCTCACAAGTCTCTGGCAAAGTTATTGGATCAGTGAAGAAATCACAGAACTTCATGCCATTTTCCAGTTTTCTGCCTCAGACTCAGCAGACTGATATGCTGATCTACTGCTATTCGAGCAAATCAAGAAAACAATAAAACCCATAAATCTGACACCAGGTCAGGTAATTGTAGAGTCTTTGGGGATGCACTGTGGTCACATACAGTAACAGTGACCAGACGGCGACCTCGGCCAAGCATTTAACTATAGCAATTCTTCATCTATGACATCATCGCACGCACCCATACTGCATGCCGTGCACATAGTCACATGTGCAAATGTGCGGACAAAGTTCAACAGATGAGAAAATAGTCTTCTGAACACACATTTAGACTACTGACAATCACGGCTGAGGAAAAAGCAAAAGTGAACAACAATCGTTTACTGGGGTCAAAGAGGAAAGGCAACAGGAGAATAAAAGAATGAGTGCAGAGTGAGAGGCAGAGAGAGGGTGGAGGGGCAGAGGCGTAGGATGCGAGAAGAAGGAGGGGCGATACAATAAAGCCAGGGCTGCACTTTTATTGAACTTTTTCAGGTTTTTAGAAAACAAAACACATAAAATAAGGTGAAAAGCAATAAAAGTATGGGAACCAGCTCTTGTTTGTCTTCTCAGCTTTCCATGTTTCTCCAGTCCTCCTCTGCTTGCTGTATTTCACAAAACCTTCCCTGTGAACACCTCTGCCTCCTTCAGTCCCTCTCATTGCCTATGTGACCTCCCTTTCCTCCTCTTTTCTTCTAAATCATTATGTTCTGTTGTCTTCTGCTGGGTGTAAAGCAATCCGGCATAATTCAGGCCATGCAGCAGGGTGTCACAAGTGCAGTTGTCATGTCGCACCTCAGAGGAGCCTGTGTGTTCACTGAAAGTGTAGGTGACAGGGACATCAGCAAACACAGGAAAACGTTAATGACTGAACGCATGAACAGAACCAAATAAAGACAACTTCAAGTGAATAAACTTCTTCAGTTTCTTTTCATTCAGTGCTTGCAGTCACTGTCATCTCCTCCCCTTCCGGATAAGCCTCTCCCTGCTCTTGCTCTCCTGCGGTCCAGACTGGCTCATAACAAATGTGATAATTAGAACCACAAAGATGAGGCAGGAGGGAAGAAGAGGGGGTTTTAGCAGTAGGGGAAGGCGGGGAGGAGCTCTGAAGGACAATAGGAATAGAGTGTGAGTAATACAGGCGTCTGGGTGCAACTGCACGGCATCTAGAGGTTCAGTCTCATGTATACAACACACACACACACGCGCGCACACACACACACACACTAAGCTTTTCTCATTTCTCATCTTTGCCTCTGCTCTTTGGTCTCAACACTCTTCCTCTTACCTCCACAGGCGTAGTTAAATGCTCCCATCTCTAATCAGACCCATATGGTTTGCTGGGTCAGCATGCCAGCAGCCAGCAGCGCTGCACACAGTTTTGGCTGCGAACGCATGTGTCACTGTGGCTGTTTGCAACTGTTGTGAAAGTCACACAGAGCAGTGGTTCACAAATGTTTTAACACCCATTACACTTATTTGCATCTCGGAATGCAATTTTCAGAGGCCAGAAGGGATTCAGCTGTCATGTATTTCATGTTGAAAGTGAAAATATTGCAGAAAAGGACACCACTTTGTGTCACGCAAATGTTTTGTGTTCTTTCCTGTCCTTTTAATCATCTAAAAGCCATTGAATTCATCTTATGACTCCTTGGGGAGGTCCCAAACGCACACAAACCCAGCGTTAAATTATAAGAGAAAAGATACGTTAATTTGGGGAATGTTGGTCTGCATGCGTGCGCACTTCTTGCCCAGTGGCTTCCTGTGAGGGTAAAGGCCACTAATAATGACTTCCAGGAGCTGGCAGTTTGGAAGGCCTGGGTCAAGTTCACATCTGGAATTACTAAGTTTACTGGGGTGAGAATTTTTACTGAAGGTCATCTGCAAGATAAAGTGGAGAATGCCGCTAAAGTGTGGCTTTAACACGACTGATCACACTCACACTGACGTGCACGAGCTCCAACCTGTGCATACATGTTGTTGGCAGTTTGCAATACAAATGAGATATGGCTCACATCCGAAATGGGATACCCTCATTTTAGACAGACATTAGATACAATTTTAGATGCATTAAATACAATATGGTGTGAAAGGGTTTTTTTTGTTTTGCTTTCCATGCCCAGATAAGGAAACTTTGGAACAATAAATAGTCTGTAGATTGAAGATTTCACAGTTATGGTTCAAATCTGTGTCATTTGAATGAGGAGAGGAAAGAGGAAACAATATGCAGCATAAGAGGAAGTGAGTGTGGAGATATGGTCCAGGTCACCCTAGTGACAATGTTGATACGAGGCTCAGCCTGATTTTAATGTAACACAGAGAAGGAAATACAGCTGGAAATAATCTACTGTCAGTGACACAACTGTAAAATTTCAGGGGATTGTTTAAACAACTGTCTTTTTTAAACAAAAGCAATAATATATAATGTTTTATGGTAAGTCTATACCAAGGATGTCAAGCTTATTTGAGCATGCACCACATCACAATTTATTTAACATGCCCGTGCTAGCATCCTTATTCCTCCCTCTGTGAACCCGTTTCCAGCCATTCAAGCATTAAACTGAAACCATTATTACCTCTGAAACACCTCTTAATGTTTCCCTTCGTTTAAATAAGTACAAGCGCATTCTGAAAATGTTCATGTGTAAAGAACTTTTCATTTATAAAACAGGTTATTAACAGCCTGAGATGTCCTTAAACATTTTTTCAATTTTTTATATGTATGTATATATATATATATATGAATTTTCTCAAATTCTTTCAGTCTATTGTCATGACAAAGAAACACTAGTGTCATATTATTTCAGCACAACCCCTCAGCTTAACTGTCTTACTTGAGTGCAGCATGGTTGTGTTCACGTCTTCTCTCTGTGACAGGTTACCACACCTGTTGGGGCATAAGATCCCACACACATATTTCTGTATTATATCGTCTTGCAATTGTCTTTCAGATTCCTGGTGTATATATTATTTATTAATGCAATTTGCGTTTGCATTCTCTTCTACAATGTCAGTCTTACTATTGTTCTTCTTTACCTACATTTTTACATCTATCTTTGCATCTATCTCAAACCTCTGGTTCAGATGAACCTGATCCATTCTGAATCACCTGCTGCACAAAAGGCAACTCACAATCCAATGGGAATGCCCCATGCCTCTGCAATTTTTACATTGCAGAGACAGAGGACACACTGCCAAGGGGACCAACTAGACTCGTAGTTAGTTCTGGCCTGGAAGCTGCATGTCTGACACCCCTGCTGCTGAGGGTCATTGCACACAGATTTTTCACACAGTGAACATTTTGATTTGATGACAACAATGGCTCTGTTACCATCATTACGGTATTTAGTCACATTAGTTAGAAAGTTATGTATATTGGATATTTGAGAAATCAGATCACACAGAAGCTGGAAATAGTAAATATTTTCACTGTCAAAACTAACAATAATAGTTGTGTGATTATTTTTAATCAAGGACCCCAAGTGTTGTCAGTGTCCTGCTCTTCTTACGTGTTATTGTACCTGCTTTATCTTGTTGTTTCTATAAATACTGAATGCTTGTGGCCAAAAATGATGATAAGAGCCAAAAATGATTGTTAACAGTTCACAAGAGACGCTGTTTTTATTGCACATGGTACAGCCTGCCTGCCTGTCAGTCTCCGTGATGGCAGTTGGTGATATCAGTTACCAATAATAATCTTGTATGAGAAAGAACATAGAAAGACGAAGATGACAGAACAAAAGGAGTAAACAGTATACGAGAGGATAATAGCTGGAACATAAGGAAATGCCTGAGATAAAGTTGGCACAGGAGGAGGAAACTAATACTTCTTACATCTCCAAAGACAGAGGAGTCTCTCTTTGCTTATCTGTTGCCTTTATTCATTCACTGTTTCTCAACCTCTCCATCTCTATCACTATCTGCTGGCTTTTGACCGCCTTGCTCTCTCTTTGCTGATTCACTCTCACCACAACAATGAGATAAAAAATGACCTGCACTTCAGTCTCCAACTTTCTCACTAACTATCCCCCCTTCCCCCCTCTTTGCCTTTCCATCCTTCTCCCATTCTGTTTTTGCCTTCTCCCTCTCTTCAACATGCTTGAGGAATGTGTCAGAGCAGCACAAAAGAACAAAAGCTTGACAGGAGGAGGAGGAGGAGGAGAAGAAGAAGAAGGATGAAAAGGAGAAGAAGGGGGAGAAAGTTGTGTGAGGTAAAGGAGAGGCAGAAAGGAAAAGAGGAATGGAGGGAAAGAATGAGGGGCGAGAGAGAGGTTGAGAGGAGCTGGGCATGGTTGAGTGGATCTGAATGTTGAGCTGCGCTTTGTCATCACGTGCTGACATGCAGCATCACACACATTTCAGAGCTCTTTATCAATCCCCAACCACCCCCAACAACAACAACAACGCACACACACACACACACACACACACACACACACACACACACACACACACACACACACACACCATGGGTGAGGCTGTTGTGCTATACTGCATGGCTGCCTGTCTGATTCAGTGGCCTTTGATGCATTTCTTGTTATGTCATGGTAAAATGGTAAAGGCCTGATGACGCAGAAGATGAATTTCCTGGATGGCAGCCAGTTCTTTCTTTTGGAATCTTTGTGGTTGAATCAGTCACCTTTAAACTGGGAGCATGATCAGTTCCCCTTTTCTGAAGCACAGACCACCATGGCTGCAGCAACACAGGCCGATGCTGAGCTTTAATATAGAGATTCTTGCACAGATTTGCATCAACCTCAGTAATAAATGGCACTTTTCTACTTTATTATCAAGTGGTGTTGTTTTGATGATACAAGCGAAAACGATTAAAGAGTTAAAAAAGTGGTAAGCCAGCTTCAAAAATACAAAAAACAAAACAAGAATGGCAGTGAACAAAAAGGGTGCAAATTACACCTCTAATATGGCTGTCTTGTGAAGACATGCTGCGATTGTGTCATGGTGTGTGGCCAGCGACTTAGGTGTGTGTATCTGTGTGTGTGCTGATGAAGGAAACAATGAGAGCAAGCTTTGTTCACATCAAACAGACCCGCCGGGCCCGATGCAATCCCTAGGATTTGAACGCAGGACTGTGCGTAAAAGCACATATCAAGTTACCAAATATCAATCTGAGACTGTTATTCACCTCTTGTAGTCACTGTGTCTTTGTTATAACCCTGACACTGAGCTAGTGTATGAGCGGGTGTGTGCGTGAAGCTTATATGCTACGCCGGGGGGACCGTCTCCAAACGCCCGAGCCTTAAAGTCGACCAAGTTACCTCGCGCTAATTCGCCATGCAGTGTAGCGGATGGGATCATCCATCAAGAGTCAATAGTTAACGCCTGCTTTGTCCAGTTGCCATCCATCATCAGCACGTGCGTGCGCATATAAATATCTGTGTGTGTGTGTGTGTGTGTGTGTTTAGTGCGTGCGTGCGCGCGAGCGCGCATTTGTGTGTTCTTTATAGGACTACCTCCGACCCCGCGGGCCCCTGACCCTGCCCCGTCGTCTCCTCCCCTCCTCTCTTCTCTTTCTTCCGTCCAAGCAGCGGGGGGCGAAAAACTAATAGGGAGAGACACCGCCGACCTGCGCCTATATCAGCTTTTATTTTAATCTCAGCCTCACGTTGTATATTTCCCTCATGGGCTCGGGTTGTTTTTCCCCCCTCTGACGCACCGTTTGCAGCCATTAGATATATCCCATTACCACTGCTTATATTTTTATGACACGGCCAAGGCGCACATGGAGACTCGGAGTGAACTTGGCCTCTCTCTCATCACACCCACACAAACCGCTCTGCCATCTCGTCAGTCTGGCAATTGATTTGCTCTTCCGTTGCACCGCCCAGCCAAGACGACATGTCCTGTCAACATACCGACCTGATTAAATCCTTTCTGTTTTACACTGACAACTTTGATGGTAGAGGTAGTTTATTTAATGAATAGCTGTCTCACAAATGGCAAAACACATTATAAAGTGAGCGCATAGGAGTGTCGGAGAGCGGCCGGTTTGGGTGATAACAGGTGTGCGTGCGGCTGAGGGGTCTCCAAAAGGCCGTCTTCCTGGGCCGAAGCTCACAGGGTGCCTACCGGGGCGTGCTCAGGTTAAAGCATTGTGGGTCTGTGCCTGTAATCTTTCGGGGCGTGTCTATTCAGAAAGGGGCGTGTGCATCACTACGCAAGTATCTTTGCTCTCTGTGCCATTCATTGGAAGTGGAACCGCTTATAACGTGCTTTGGGTACATAGATGAGACAAGAGCTGCTGTCAGTAGGTCTCTCATCCTAGGAAGAAGGCAGGAGCAACTGGACAGACAGATCCGAGCCATCCGGTGCACCCATAAACTGTGCATTTTTGACTCATAGACGCGCACTGACTGCAGCCTGGGACCTGTCAGTTTATCTAGTCTACAGCAAGAAGCAAACTACAGCCGAATATGGAGCGCAAAATTCCAGATTTCTCCGGCACTTGGGAGATGAAGAGCTCTGAAAACTTTGAGGAAATCTTGAAAGTGTTAGGTAAGTGATGTGAAAAAGGATTTTTAAAAAAAATCATCACTGTATGTGCCAGCTTTTTATGCGTCAGTGCATTCTGATGAAACTTTTATTTCTCTGCACGCTGACAGATTAGATGTGTCAGCTCAAACTGTAGCTTTCTCAGCACATTGTGCGCCCAATCTTCCTCTGCGTCCGTGCACCAGCGTAATGCATGGGTGGGGGGTCTTTGTCATTCTGCTGCAGAACCCCAAACTCTGTTCTTGGCCCCCAGCCAGCATCACCCCTTTTTATTCTCTCATGTCTCCTTTTGGCCTCCCCTGCTAACACAATAGAGACAAACGGCGGCACATCTGGCTGTGTCACAACCTCCGATTGTTCGCGTGTGCTTTAAAGAGGACCGTTATGACACAATACAGTGCAGGACAGTGGCGTCGTTATCCGAAGTGACAGTCCGAGAGAAGAACAAATACCTGCTGCTGAGATTCACATAGTTTTGTCAGGCGCATTTACAGACTGGACAGTGTGTGCGTGAGCGCATGTGTAGTGCGTGAGCAGAGGCACTCGCATCTGTCGTTGGTAGGCAATTTTCATTAGATGACTTGGCAGTGCACACCTGGAATTCCAGAAAGGGAGGAACACGCTTGCGCCAAACAACGCCGCCCTTAATCTCAGTCTCTTATGTACGCAGACTAACACTAAATGACTGCGTATGGAGGTAACTGAACTACACGGATGTAGTACATTACCGCTGGCAGGGACACCAATTAGTTTTTAACTTCTTTCTAAGCCACAGAAAGATGGCACCCAAAATGAGAAGATTTTCTATGCGTATACTTTCTGCCTAAAAGGGTGTTTCCATGACTTGCCTGTGAAACGAAAGATGTGAGTCTTTAAATCTCCTATCAAGATACTTTTATGAGCCGATTTTATTTATGTTTCTTTTTTTAATTTCCACTATTAAATTCTTTTAGCTTATGTTCTAAAATCATTGTTCTTTTATTTGATTTTATGATGTGCCTGTTTTGTACACTGTGTGATGCAAATTTTGAAAAGTGAACTCAAATTATTATACTCATTGTTAATCTTATATGACACCATTCATGCAACAGGAATGCAAGTAAAACTCCGCGCACACACACACACACACACACACACTGCATGTGCTCCTCTGATCCTCTGATTTCCCTCTGCATTGGCATGACTGACAGAGAGGAATGGGCCCTTATCACTGGTTTCATTGGGGGCAAAGCGCAGCTGCATGCAAACTGTCAGCACCCACTACCCTGTTCCCTCCATCTATCCTCTCTTCTTTTCCTCACTCCCTCTACCCTCCTTGCTCCATGTCCCAAATGCTTCCTATGCCCTATGATCTTTGACCTCTGACTCTGGCTGTCTGTCTGAAATTGTGTGTGTCTCCAGTGGTCAGATCTGTGTGAATTAAAGCAATTTGGTCACAACATTTAACATTTAACAACTGGCAGTTATTCGAGAACCTTCATAACCCTCTGTGACTTCTAAATGGTCCTCAGGGCAGCAGTGTCTGAGCCAACAAACTGATGGAGGGCATCTGTATCTAAGTGACAAAGAAGTGAAAGACATGAAATGTATTTATAAATGCATTGCAGCTGCTACAATGTGCAGTCATTTATGATGATAAAAAGTAAACAAATACTCATATTTTTTTTAAACTTTTGCCACCACGTCATAGCTTGCAGAGGTGCAAAAAGTATTTACATAATGTAATTTTTTTTTTTTAAAAAGGTAGCTGTTCCAAAAGATAAACACACATGCTGCAAATGCCCCTTGAAATGCAGGGAATTATTAGCATAACATAATATTTAAGTACTTGAAAGTATTAATAATCACCTGTTGCAAAAAGTTGCAAGTAATTCCTGCAAAATAATGTCCTTCAAAGAAGTTTGCACGAAATGCACACTAGAAGCTGACAATGCTCATATGTAGCTGCTGCTTGTACAGTACACACAAATTATACACAGGGTATGGGCTGGACATCCCAATGCATGGCAAATGACTGTGCATTTCTCTCTGTATATATTTACACTTGGTGACAGGTGGGAATGTGTGAGAGGTGAGAAGTGTGAAACCCAGCTCGGCAGGAGTTACACACTGGGCGGTATACACACACTTCCCCTCACACTTGGACGGAGATCTTCCCACACCACACACAGACCACTGACCCTCGTCTGCCCCCCCCCCCCCCCCCCCCCACACACACACCCCCCCCCCCCCCCTTCTCCCCCTCTTTTCCCCCTTGGATTTTCTCCTTTTTCTCCTCTC
>VUQK01022928.1:17059-27886 GCA_015106715.1 Bujurquina vittata | reverse complement strand
CTAGTTACAGGCAGCTGACAGTGAACCCAAAATAAGATGGTGCACACGTCTAATGTGCACACATTCTGCAGCTACACTCACAAACCATAAAACACTGGCACTGTTGAATGCTTTCATGCTCCTCATGAAAGCATTCAACAGTGCCAGTGTTTTATGGTTTGTGAGTGTAGCTGCAGAATGTGTGCACATTAGACGTGTGCACCATCTTATTTTGGGTTCACTGTCAGCTGCCTGTAACTAGAATAACTTGTCTGTCCCCTCCCGTTTAGTCTTGCTTGCTCCTAACTTCCCATCCCTCCCTTCCCTCTCTCTCTGTCAGTCATCTCTGTGCCACATGCCCTCCTTATTCTTCTCTCACAGTTTCATCTTGCAGTGTTTTCCTGACAGCTGGCTCTCATTTCTCTCTTTTATTTCCATGTTATTTGCCAGGTGGTTAAACGATTTATACTTTTCAAGCCCTAAAAGATTGCTTGACTTCAAGGGATATGTTGTGTTTTTAATACATGTTGCAGTCAATAGTTAGATGAAAAGACTGATACCACCCTCACAGATTAAAGGCCTGCACATGCATACACTATATAGGCAAAAGCACTGGGCCACACCTTTTACTCTTTGAATTCAGGTGTATAAAATGAACAAAACTTTTGTAAAAGAACAGGTTGTTCTAAATAGCTGAATTTGAGGGCGGTACTAGAATGCCAACATTGGGGACACAGGAGAGAGAAAACAAAAATAAAATGACATGCTGCAGTGGTATATAAACACGTGGCAAGTGAAAAGAGGTGAGAAGAAGTGCTCAGTGCATCATGGGAAGCCCCCAGTAGCCCGGGTCTACAGCAGCATACCTAAGAGAGAGTTCAGGGTCACCTGATCCAGCCCTAATCATGAGTTTTATCAAAAAAGGACAGTTTAAGCCTAATCTTAAATGTAGAGAGGATGTCTGCCTCCTGAATCCAAACTGGGAGCTGGTTCCACCTGAAAGCTGAAGGCGCTGCCTCCCATTCTGCTTTTTAATACCCTAGTAACCACAAGTAAGCCAGCGGTCTGAGAGCGAAGTACACTATTTAGATAACAAGGTACTCTGAGGTCTTTAAGAGATGATAGGACCTGATCATTCAAGACTTTAAATTCAGTTCTGGATTTAACAGGGAGCCAATAAAGAGAAGCCAATATGGGAGAAATATGCTCTGTCCCTGTCGCTGCAGCATTCTAGATCAAGCAAATACTTTTAAGGGAGCCTTTAAAGAGATCTGGCAACTAGGAATTACAATAATCCAGCCTAGAATACATAAACTAGTTTTCCAGCATCACTTTGAGACAGGATGTTTCTAATTTTAAAGATATTGTATATATGCAAGAAAACAGCCCTACATATTTGTTTTAGGTGCATATTGAAGGACATATGATGGTCAAAAACAATTACACCAATATTTCTCACAGTGTTACTTGAGACCAAGGTAATGCCATCCAGATTATCTGGTTAGATGCCATGTTTATAAGATTTATTGGGCAGAGTATAATAACCTCAGTTTGTCTGAATTTAGGTGAAGAAAATTACAAAACATGCAGGCCTTTATGACTTTAAGGCATGTCTGTAGTTTAACTAATTGATTTGAGTCATCTGGTGTCATGGATAGCTAAAGACCACATAGAGTCACAGAGCGGGGTCGCTAAGTGCTGAGGCTGTAAAGGTGTTATATCTTAAAAAATCAAGTCTACAAAATGTCAGATATTAGGACTAGTATCTTTCTTGAGTCCTTCCATCTTTGCTGCTGTTTGGTGTTTTTGATTTTGCCTTCTTTCTTTTTTTATTTTACACTTTATGCATTAGAGCACTTTATGCAGCAGTATGTTGAAGCAACAGCTTATCTACAGCTGAGAGGAAGCAGATAGAAAAGCTCATCAAGCAAGCCAGCTTTGTCCTAGGATGTCCTCTTGACTCAGTGCAGGTGGTGGGAGACAGAAGCACTCTGACCAAAATAACATCACTGATGGACAAGGTCTCCCACCCCATGCATGAAGCTGTTGCTGAGCTGGAGAGCTCCTTCAGTGACAGACTGTTGCATCCTAAATGCACAAAGGAGCGTTTTTGTTATCTTCCCAGCAGCTGTAAGACTGAATAACCATCACTGCTCCCAACAAAACCACAATAAATAACTTGCACGTTTTTTTTCAACAATGTAAATTTTTATATTTATATCTAAGGCTTCTGTTACGCCCAAATTTCCCCTCTGTGGGACAATAAAGGCTGTTTCTTCTTCTTCTTCTTCTGGTAGGTTGGAGCTGCTGCCTGTGTACCGAGCAGGGTTGTTGATGATGTTAGCTAACTGTCCATTTGACATACATGAGACACAGACGCGAGAGTGGTATTGATCTTCTCATCTTGGTCAAAAAAGGTTAAAAGGAATCTCTACCAACATGTCGGCCTAATCCATTAAATGTCCTCATTTATAGATTTTATATTGTTGCAACTGTGGAGGTTTAGTAGACAAATAGAGGTCAGCTCGAAATCTTTTTGGGTTGGACACTCAACCTCTTGACCAATCATCAAATGGTCAGAGTTCGGGCAGTGGGCATGCCTCTAATGGCAGGAAATGCCACTTGGATTACAGGGTACAGCTGATTGACAGCAGATGTGCTTAACAACAAGCAGGCCGTTAAGGGTCCTGGAAATGGAAAAGAGGGTGGGGGAAAATGACAAAACGATATCACACAGACATTTACGTTTATGTAATAAGTGAAAAAAGTATGGATGGATTCCTGAGGGGGGACATCAGAGTCGATAAAACTTAAAAAAAAAAACTATCTCATCTTTATTTCTCTTCTTGCCCTGCAGCTGTGTATAGTTAGGGTGTGACCCCAGTAAAGTCCCCTCCTCTGCCTCCTGCCCTAATAAAAGAGGTAAATAACTACCCCTCCCTCTCTGTTTATTGCCCCCTGGGGCAGTAAAAGGCAGCTGTCTGGCCCCCTTCAACACGCCCTGCTTGCACTGGACCCCTGTAAAAAAACACACACATGGACACACGCGCACACATTCACTAACTAAAAACACACATTCTGGCAACTTTTCACACACACCATCAAGCACTCACACCGTATACGCAGTTTATAAAACACTGCACACAAAAACCTTTGAAAAAGGTAGCCTGAAAAAAACTGCATTTTCTGTCTGCTGATGGCATCCTGACAGCATCATTATTATCTCTGCAGGTTGTCGGTGCTGCAGAAAACATAACAAGGAACAGGAGATATCTGTACTTTGGCAACCTCCAGACAAACACGCTGAACGCCAACACTCTTTAAGAGCAAATCAAGACACAGAAACGGACATACTGTAGAGGGAAAAATGCAGACGTGCATACACACAAGATAACAAAAAAAAAACCATCAGCATGATTAATAACGGCCACACTTCATCTATCAGATTTAAGTGGAAACTTGACACCACCTGAACATGTTTAACAAAGTAACTATTGGCAGTCTTAGATGTCTGAACAGAAACTAGACATTAGTGTTGTTGAAGTTTGTGTAGAAAAAGTTAGATCAGGTGCCCCTGGGCCACGGCTGACTCAGGGTGGCATTTGATATATGAGTTACATGCATGCAGGAGTTGAGTGTGTTCTTGTCTGCATACTTGAGTGTGTGTCACAAAAGTCAAGACAGGTGATTTGCGATCTGGTTGAAGGAATTACTGTGGAAAAGGGTCAAGTGCATTCTGGGTTAGATAGTAAAGAAGTGGGAGGCCTCAGAGAAAAATGTCCTGCGGGTGCTCGGGGAGCACGATGGGCAAAAAAGAGGTGCATTCTCGCTACACATGATACACATATTCATAGAAAAAGTATGCACATGGCAGTGTGATGACAGGTTAAACACCCTCACACACTGTACTGCCTGTGTCCAGGATATTGATTTACACTCAACACACACACAAACACACACATCTGCAGGTAAAGTGCACCATTCTCCTGTGGTAAATACTATTAGACCACCCAGGAACCTTTGAGGTCTCTTGTAAAACACTGGTCAAGAATAGTGCACATGACATCATACCACACACAAATTTTATGGTATGGAAAAAGAGGAGTCACCGCAACTACACTGGCCCTCAACACATGGAAATCCACAATTTTAAACACATCCACAAGCTCACAAACAAAAATTAAACAATCTTTTCTTTCCCCAATTAAATAAGGAGCAAGTTATTCAGGCATGGGAAAGACATGAGCAAGAGGGGAAGGCATGCTGTGAAGGTCAGGGGAAGAAGCCTGGAAATCATAAGTATACGACTGGCACCCTGACCCGCTGTGGCGCACAGCACACTCAAACCAAAAATATCCTCACTTTAACATCTGGGCAGAGAATCCTTCCATTAGGGAAAATAAAATCAAAGAGGAGCGCAACAGAGAGACATGGAGGCATTGAGTCAGAGACTGAAGAGGCAGTCTAGGGCCTGTTTGTATAAAAGATGACAAATTCACTTATACACAATGAGGCCAAGGATTTACTTTGCTGAGGCTCGCCATGTCTACTAATGGAGGGGGATCTCCAAACTAGTATCACAGTGTAGTATGAGCACAGTCATCCTTCTCCTCTAAGTATAGCACAATGGTTTTACAGTATGCTGGAGATGGCCTGAATGAAGTCTTTGTAGAGTTGAAGAATGTAATAAATCTGATTACAGACTCTTAACGATGAACTCTGGATACACTGCAGGACACAAAGAAGATGGGAGATAGTGTCTGAAGACGGAGAGAGAGGGAGAGTGAGTCGGTAGCGGGTGAGCAGCCGGTCATATTTTGCCTGCAGTGACCTGTCATTGCAGCGATATTATTTGCCTGTGAATTAATTTTCCCCATCGATAAAGGGAAGTTAAATAGGTACAAAGGCAGTCATGCAGTCATTATGCTCACCCACCATATGTCAACATTAAGATGGTGTCTTTCTATTGATTTTGCAGTAAACTTTTTATACCTTAATCCCACCTTAGTTTCATCAGCACAGAGTATGAAGACCCATGAAAAGTGAATGAACCAGCTCATTATTTGCTGATTAATGAAGCCTTTAGCTGGTTCTCTTGCTTCATTTTTTAACCTCATTTGGCATTTAAGAATTCCTTCAGGGCAGGACTCCTGCAGTCTCTTTTTGTGGTTCATGAATAGCAAACTCAAAATGAGAGTCAAAGTAGCTGTAACACATTCACTCCTGACGCCAGTTATGTCTGTTGATGTAGTTAGCTTAGGGGTTCACATGGTTTTCCCAGCTTACACTGTTAGTGTTTAAATGATTTAAAAAAGAAGTGGAATAAAAAAGTGCAATATTTAAAACAGATCATCTTTCGACCTTACGGCAACCCGCATCTGAATAGAACCCATATGCTGTAAGGCAGAGGCCCATGTCTGAGTCTGCTCAGAGGCAGTTTACTGCTTGTCATCCCCTGGTCTTTCCTCTGGTCATTTTTCCAGCCTCCTTGTATTCTCTCCCCTATCCTATCACAATATATAGATAGCCACGCATCCATTTTCTTCCACTTATCCAATTCATGGGGCCATGGGTGGTATGTGTGTGTGTGTGTGTGTGTCTGTCTGTTGGGGGGTAGGGGGGGCCTTTATGGACTTTGCTTTGGGCACTGGTGCATAGTCATGTTGGAACAGGAAGGGGCCATCCCCAAAGTTGGGAGCATGAGATTGTCTAAAATGTCTTGGTAAAAGTTCCTTATACAGGAGCTAAGTTGTTGAGCCCAACTCCTGAAAAAGAGCCCCACACCAAAATCCCCCTCTCCACCAAATTTCACACTTGGCACAATACAGTCAGACAAATACCATTCTCCTGGCAACCACCAAACCCAGACTCATCCATTGGATTGCAAGATGGAGAAGTGTGATTTGTTACTCCAGAGAACACTTCTGCACTGCTCAAGTCCAGTGGCAGCGTGCTCTACATCTCTGTGTACGACGCCTTGCATTGTGCTTGGTGATGTAAGGCTTGGATGCAGCTACCCAGCCATGGAAACCCATTCTATGAAGCTCTCTACACACTTCTTGAGCTAGTCTGAAGGCCACATGAAGTTTGAAGGTTTGTAGTGATTGACCCTGCAGAAAGTTTGCAACCTCTGCGCACCATATACCTCTTTTTGTGGCATACTACTTTGTGGCTGAGTTGCTGTCCTTCCCAATCGCTTCCACTTTGCTAGAATACCACTAATTGACTGTGAAATATTTATTTGCAAGGAAATTTCATGACTGGACTTGTTGCACAGATGGCATCCTATCACAGTACCACGCTGGAATTCACTGAGCTTCTGAGAGCGACCCATTTTTTCACAAATGTTTGTAGAAGCAGTCTGCATGCCTAGGGGCTTCATTTTATACACATGTCAAAGTGATTGGACCACCTGAATTCACTAATTTGGATGGGTGAGTGAATACTCTTAGTCATATAATGTGTCTTACCACTCTTGAACTGTGATTTAAGGTGTTTGATCTTATAGTTCATCATTTATCCAACATGAAGAGTATTTTTTGTATTGAGTGTGAGTGAAGATGGGTGTCCAGAAGGATCACCAGGTATTACCACAGCTGCAACCATTAAATCTACATGACACACTTCCTGTAAAGTCTCACACATGCACACATACACAAAACAACATGGACACAAAATTGAACACACATGAAAGCTGGAAAAGTTTATTTCAATTGGGAAGCTTTTACAGATTAACTTATTTTAATATAACTTTTTGTTATACCTGGACTTGAACATTTTACTGTTAAATGCTGGGGGACAGCATGTCATAGCTGGACCCAGTGTAATGCTGGCTGAGGTGTGCTTTGGTGTCATTTGATTGGTTGCAGAGCACGGTGATTTGGGAGGCAGGAGTGGAGGAAACACACCTTGTGAAAACTTATTGGCTGCTGCACATGCACGTGTGTGCGTGTGCACACACACACACGCACACACACACACACACACACACACACACACACACAACAAGTGTATACATGAAAAAGTCCCAAAGCTGATATTCAGAAAATTGGTGCATGTGTCAGAGAGCAAAAACAGTGTGAGTGTTTTCCTAATGTTAATAGATTAAAGGTGGAGTAATCCTTTTTGGAAAAGACTGTTAATGCTTGAACACAGTGGCTAAACAAATACGCCGCTCCTGTCGTGGCTTCTTCAGATACTTCCTGCAAAATTCATGGATGCCCAAAAAATGCAAAACCACAATGTAGGCACCACAGTGAGCTTTTGTTTTAATGTTTAAAAAGTCAGCTACATTTAATGTCCAGTGCACTACTTTTAGTTTTGCAGACCCAGTTTTACTCTGAAATCTAAGGGCATGCAGGACTGGAAGAAACTGAGACTTTTGGAAACAATGACACATATATCGGCACTTGTTTCCTCATTCAGTCTTTGCTGTCACAAAAATTAAGCCAGTCATTATGCCTAGGCTCCCTGATTTCATCATTCTTGTGCGGTGACTCCATTCTAGTACCAATGTACCAGTCTATTTCTGCTCTGTGGCATGTTAACTGGTCAGGGATGCTGTCATTAAGCTGTATTTTAGACAAAAGCAAATCATTCATACGTTATACTGGGGAGACCTTAGGAGATAAATGTGATCCATTTTATTGATGCGATTGGGCAATCCATTTGACCAGCCTTGATACCTGTTTTCTGCTTCTTCTCAGTCTGCTTCCCCGTGGTATCAGGCATCAACCAATGAAAAAGTAGACTGGAAGAATAGCTCAACACTCTCAAATTCCATTAATTATGTGGATTTCAGCTTGTTTTCTTCTTTCTTCCAACGTCTACCTGAAACTGATGGGTGCAGATGCGCCTTAACAAAAATAAGCATGTTTCAACACATTTCCTAACAAACTAACCATCTGTCCTATACACAACTGGCTGGAATGTGGTTGTGTGTATTGGTCGAAATCACTTTATTTGCTTGCATTTATAAAGCACAGAACTCTGACCTCGGACATTTCCACCCAGAGAACTGCTGCTCACTGGATATTTTCTGTTTTCTGACCATTCTCTGTAAACCTTAGAGATGGTTGTGTGGGAAAATCCCAGTAGATCAGCAGTTTCTGAAATACTCTGACCAACCCATCTGGCACCAACAACCATACTGTACCACATTCAAAGTCACTTAAATCACCTTTCTTCCCCATTCTGATACTCAGTCTGAACTTCAGCAGGTCACTTTGACCATGTCTGCAAGCCTAAATGCATTGAGTTGTCATCTGTTTTGCTGATTAGATATACACGAGGACCAATCCTAAATATGATGACAGAGACAGAAGACATGAATAAATAGAAACGCAAAGGAACACCAAACTAACATAAGATAGGCCATGGCACTGTACTGGATTAAAAAAGCTTACTCATTTGAGAGGCCATGCAGACTGACAGAAAAACATCATGATAACGGCCAGCATAAAACACTGGCACAATTACAAACAAACCCAACAGGAGTGACGTCTCAGGGCACCTGATGACACAAAGGAAAAAAGGCTTGTCTACTAACACCACACTGTCACTACTGTCTAACGATCCACAAATCACAGTTACTGTACTGTACTAATAAAATGTAGCACATTGGTGCTATGGTCTCCTACAGCCCTCCATCTATCTATCTACACAGCCAGACTCTAGGTCTGACGTTGATTTACGTATGATACAACAGGCAAAATATCCCACAGAGCCGCCAACTAATGCAATACGCCCAGTGGACATTCCATGTTCGACTCATGCTGAAATGTGCATTTGCTTGGCAAAGGGGAAAGCAGACATACTGAGCAGCAGACATCAATCCAACACACAGTCCCTGCTGCTGGCTTTTAAACTGTGGCACTCACATGCAGCTTAGAATGATTTCTGCTGGTGTATTTTTTAGTCTTTGACCAGAAAATACAAGGATGTAGATCAGCCTAATATACTATCAGGAATAATAATCAAACATGCATAGGATAACTAATCAAAAATCAGTAGCTAGTCTTCATCTTTAAAGTTGCAGCAAAGATCTAGAAAATGCAAAACAGTGCTTATTTGTACATCAGCAGTTTTTCAGTCAATACAGGGAATAAAAAAAATAAAATATATTTAATGTGCAGCAGTGCTTTCAAAAGGCTGTAAAAGTTATCTGCTCAGCTTTGATTTAAGCTGTGTTGTCACAGCAGCGTGATTCTGCAAAGTTTGATTTTATGTCTGATGTTAATGGGCTCCTGCATAGTGCCAACTGGTGTGAAACAGTGTGTGTGTGTGTGTGTGTGTGTGTGTGTCTGTGCGCGTGTGTGTGTGTGTGTGTGTGTGTGAGTGAGTGAGCGAGAGAGAAAGAGAAAGAGAGAGAGAGTTGGCTCTCGCACTGGTTTCACCTCAGTGCAAGACTCAGTGATTGTGCACAGTAATGTTTGGTTTCGTCTGAGCGGGTGTATCTGACTTTAGATGCAGCTGCCAGTTCATACAACTATGTTGCCAATCGAGTTACAGAAACCAACATGTGCCAAACATGCTAGCGTACATAATTCCAAAAATAATATTTGCTTGGTGTTTGCTTGATTCACTGTGCATGGATGTCATGGGAGTATCTAATGGCTCTCACTGGATTCTCTGTGAGGAAGACAGTAGATGGAGAGAGAAGGTGGAGGCAATAATGTCAAGGACACTGATGAAGACCAATGTCATTTGCGCAGTAAATGTGAGGGGACTGCTGGAGAGAGTGAGGTCAGTTTTCCAATAATCATTAACTTTACCTCATGGACCCATGAATCAACACAAATGGAGTCCTTCGAGATGTGCTGGCCACTTATAAGTTTACTCTGCAAACCCACTGCACTGAGTGCTGCCGCTGGCAGAAATCCATCACCACATGATGAGCCTGGAAAAGCTGATTTCCAGCTTGCAAGAGACAAAAAAAAAAGAAGAGATTCCACAACATTCCTTCAAGTGTGAAAGGAGTAATTCAGCATAATATGAATCTGACATCAGCTGACCATCATGAGACACTGCACTGACAGGCAGAAGGCAAACTGGCCTCGGATGAGCTATGCAATTAGCTTTTAAAGGAGACTGCCAGTTTTGAAGCGCAGTTACAGAGTGTACGCGAACGCTATGAGACTGTTCGTCCAGCTCTGCCCAGGGCATTACAAGAGCGGAACCACTGCGACACCCAGTGGTTATAAGTGGAATAGCAACTGCTGCTTTGAATAAAGCAGCTTTTGATTTAGCAAAGCATTTACACTCTTGAACACAGTATCAAAAGCTATTATATAAAACTATTTACAGTCAAATGCTAATTTGTTTTTGCAAAGTCCAATGATTCACTTTTTGACAGTATCATAAAAGGTGTGAAGTAAGAAACATGAGCCTCTCTTAGTGACTGGTTCCTCTAAGCTGAAACCACATTCATGAAGTAAGACTGCAACATGTACATTACCTGTGCATGTGAGCTATAGATGCCCGAGGCAGGGGAGCCCATATCGAACAAGAATATTTGATTCAATATGAAAAAAGGGTAAAATAATTGCATGAGAAACACACAGTAACACACACTTAATGTAAAAAAAAGTATTTTGAGTTTTTGCTTAAGAGATAAAAGTTACAATCTTACTTAAGCAACCAAATAGTACAAAACATACAGTGGCACTTTATAATACAAGTAAGTGTGTAATTTCTCTAGAATTAATTGGAATTTTCCTTGTATTTCATCTGAAATTACAATGTAATTACACTACAAAGGTCTACAGGTAGTACCAATTCAGGTTTTCTACAGGAAGGAAGAAATAATTATGCTGTAAGTAATTTTAAGTGTGTAACTTATGAGAAATT
>VUQK01022928.1:6534-17039 GCA_015106715.1 Bujurquina vittata | reverse complement strand
GTGGCACTTTATAATACAAGTAAGTGTGTAATTTCTCTAGAATTAATTGGAATTTTCCTTGTATTTCATCTGAAATTACAATGTCTCTTGTATATTTTAATGCACTTTTATTTCCTGTATATTTTTCTTAGATTATATTTTGTTTTTAGGAAGTCTGACTTTCTTTTTTATGGCACCGATCAGGAGTGGCCCTCCAATCTTATTGTACATCCTGTATAGTGACAATAAAGGCATTCTATTCTATTCTATTCTAATTACACTACAAAGGTCTACAGGTAGTAACAATTCAGGTTTTCTACAGGAAGGAAGAAATAATTATGCTGTAAGTAATTTTAAGTGTGTAACTTATGAGAAATTTAACAGAAAAGCAACTTCCATCCCTGTCTTATCCTCAAAATGCAGTACACTGTGTGGGTCATATTATGTCGTGGCTTAACCTTGAGTTTTATATTTTTACCATATTATATTGGTATATTTACAGTACCAGTTAAAAGTTTGGAAACACCTTCTCATTCAATGTTTTTATTTTTTGTTTTATTTCCTACATTGGAAATTAATACTGAAGTCATCCAGACAAAAAAAATGAATCACATAGTAAGCTTAAAAGTGTTAAGCAGACCAAAATATGAAGCAATGCTCCATCACCCTCTTTCTTGGTCAAATATCCCATACATAGCTTGGAGGTGTGTTTGGGGTCATTGTCCTGTTGAAAAACAAATGATGGTCCCACTAAGCACAAACCAGATGGGATGGCATGTTGCTGCAGATGGCTGTGCTAGCCGTGCTGGTTAAGTGTGCCTTGTTGAATAAATCACCAACAGTGTCACCAGCAAAGCACCCCCATACATCACACTCCCTCCCCAATACTTTGCGGTGGGTACTACACAGATAGGAATCATCTGCTCACCTTTTCTGTCCTACAAAGACCTGGCATTTAGAACCAAAAATCTCATATTTGGATTCATCAGACAATGACAGATTTCCACTGGTCTGATCTGTGCATTGGTGTGCATCATGAATGTACCACTGTTAAATTGACCTCTTATATGACACATAATGATGTGATGAGGACTGTACTGCCTTTCCTCCTTTCCTGCAAACACTGCAGGGCCTATGTGACCTTATAATGATGAAGCCGAGTTAATTGTCATATTTGAGTGGTGGGAGGCGCGGTGCCAAATCATGCACACAGCGGTGTATCCACAAGGGGGCAGTCAGACAGAGCAAATAAAACATATTAACAAAAGGCGCTGCACACATCTGCAAAGATAAAAGTCCAACAAATGTTATCTAAGAGGGCACGAAGAGCAGAAGGAACAACAGTGGTAAGAAAACAGGAGGACCAAACACAAGAGAAAAGGCAGGAATACACATGCAAACAGATTAAACTAATAAGGACATGGACTGGTACTTATAGTGTTTTTCTGCTCTATTTGAGCACTCAAAGCACTTAAACTACAAGCCTCATTCACACAAGTGCTTTTAACCTAACAGTCCCACTCCAATAGATGTGGCAACTCAGGGTTCACTATTTTGCCAAAGTATACTTTGGCATGCAAGCTAGAGGAGCAACCAGACTTCCTGCTGTTCCTCCTCCTGATGCACAGCCTTCCCAGCAGGTGTGATGACCCTGCTGGGGAGGCGTTCTGAGAGGAAGCCCTCCTGCTGGCACTTGTTTAAAAAGGTTATTAACGTTCTCTCTTCTCCCCAGCAGACTCCCCGCAGTTTGTTCACATTTGGTTTGAGGTTTAATTTTCTTTCTGGCTGAGTAACAAAACCATGAAAGTAGGACTACATATACGCTCACCGATCACTTTTAGGTACACCTGTTCAGCAGCACCTTAACGCAAATATCTAATCAGAAAATCGCAGGGCAGCAACTCAATGCTTTTTCTTGGCAGGGTTCGGGCACTTTAGATATCACAGTCTGTCTGAGTATGGGTGCTGACCATGTCCATGCCTTAATGACCACAGTGTGCCCATCTTCTGATGGCTGCTTCCAGCAGGAAAACACACCATGTCACAAAGCTCACATCATCTCAGATTGGTTTCTTGAACATGTCAGTGTACTAAAATGGTCTCCACAGTCACCAGATCTCAATTCCAATGGAGCACATTTGAGACATGGTGGAATGGGAGATTCACATCATGCACGTGCAGCCGGCAACTCTGCAGCAACTGTGTGATGCTGGCATGTCAATATGGACCAGAATTCATAAGGAATGTTTCCAGCACCTTGTTGAATCTGTGCCATGAAGAATTAAGGTAGTTCTGAAGGCAAAATGGAGTCCAGCCTAGTAGTAGCAAGGTGTACCTAATAAAGTGTCTGGTGGGTGTATATAATTTGCAATGAGCACTGTTACTGGTATTGCATTTTAGATCTTAAAGCATTAGGCTGTAACAAAAGAATGGGAAGATGATACAGCTGTGCCACATGTTGAAAATGACATCCCTGAAGTAAGGATGTCTTATTTTATTTATTCCTCGTGTCTCTGTCTCCCCACCCCTCTGGTGGGAGCGCTAAGATGCAAGGAGAGGATGCGAGTGCAAGAATCGAAGATGAAACCAAGAAATGGAAAGGGTCAGGGAGGCACAGTAGCTAATGTCTATTTACCTGCACAACGGTACAGATATAATAATCAAGATTTTATGTATGTTCTTGGTTTTGATCAGAAAAACATCATTAAGCAGTCAGTCACCAAAAGCCTCGAAGAACATTAGTGCTCCTTGTTTGAGACTCTCAAAATTTATCTCAAATGTGTGACATGTTATCCCAAAAGCTCTTACAGTAGCTCGATGGCTGAGATGAGGTGACTGTGAAAACAATAACTGGTGGTTCACAACATGCCCTGTAGATGGTGCTCTTGTCACGCCAGGATGCCCTACAGGATAGACGAGTTCACCAAAGGATTACAGGGAGCGCTCAGGAATGGCTTTGAACACGCCTTATAGGGCACAAGGATTTAATTTTTCTTCCACTAAAAATGTATCATTAGTTCGTAAAGAATTAAACACAAGTAGCTCAAGTTGTTTTTCTGATATTAAAGACATTGAAATGAAGCTTTACTGTCCACAGTTTCTGTTTGTTGCCAATATAATTTGCGGGAATCAGAGCTCTTCGTTCTTTTTCATTCCCATATGAGTCAGATTCATGCCACTTTTTCATCAGAGGTTTGGATCTGTCATAGCAGAAGCAGCACCGGGTACATAAAACCAGACCTGGTTTTAATGACAGCCTGGTGCCATCTCCTATAAGGCCTCCCTTGGGTCTTTTGAGATGCCGTTGAGTGCTATTAATCATTATTTCCCGTTAATAATATCTGATTTGCCGGTGTGACACTTGCTTTGCCTTTTCTGCCCGCCTGCCCTCTGAAAAAGGAGTGTTATTAAGGATGTATTAGCCGTAGCTGACTCGTACTCTCATCAGTGGCACGCATATACAAATGGAGCTTTTTAAAGTGGTGCGAAAAGGCTTAATAGGCAACCCGGTGAAATAGGACGTTTTATTCATAAATCACAAAAACAAGAAAAGTGAACAGGATTTGGAGAGAAAAACTGTCCGAGTGTGTCTGGGAGAGAAAAAAAAACGAGTGTGAGGAGAGAAAGGGGGAGATGTGGGTTTGAGGTTTGTGAACCAGTTTTTCAGAGAGGAGGCTGGTGGATGGAGGGGGGGGGGGCGTGAGGATAAATGCGCTCTTTCATTTCAACGTGAGAGAAGTCCGTTACTAGAGGCACATATTTACATGGACAGAGAAGCAAGGGGACCTGAAATAAGGGAAATAAGCGGAGTGGATCATGAATAACGTGTTATCAAAGATACCGCACACAGCAGCTCTCCTCACACTTTGGGATTGATGAGCGGAGTTTTTGTCAGAGGAGAGTTTGAGCTTCAAAGACGGAGGGATCATCCCGGTGCTGGCTGCCTGTTTGGGAAGCTGTTACACATTTGAAATGCTTTAATGACTCGGAACTGCGGCCTCCTGTTGGATTGGACAGGTGCAGTTATTTTCACGCCATGGGTCACTGAGGCGTCACAACGTTGTTGTTTTTTGTTTTATTTTGTTTTTACTGGCTTATTAAGACATATTTTTAAACTCAAGACTCGTTTTCGATAAGTTTATTTGATTAAAAGCAGTATTTTTACAGACTTCCTGTGTACACGAATCGTTCTAAACTTTAATCCCACTGATGACATGCCACCGCGGCACAGTTTGACCGTCCTTTACGCATCTCTTGGGAAGCGAGAGAGCTGAAAAAAGCGTGCCCGTGCGCGTTTGTGTGAGGTGGGCATCGACGCGCTGCGTTTCCACCAGTTCACTTTGTAAACAAACGAGGGGGGAAAAACATAGGAGAGGGAGTTCTTTCATTCGGATTCATAAATGGAGCTGCGTAAATACCTGTTGTGCCTGGAGTTTTTCCTCCTTCTTAAAGGTAAGAGCCACATTTATTTATTTATTTATTTATTTGACCTGTTACATTTCTAAAAACAAAAGTCAGGTGAAGCTGCCGAATAAATATTGTAAGTCACTTATTCATTCATTGATACTGTGAACCCACGTCTGGGTATATTCATCTCTATGTAAAATCAGCCTGGTGTCTCTCCACTGCTCGGTTCCTTGCCTGTCCCTCAGCACTCTCTTACTGGGTGATATTGTACCTTACTCAGCTTTAACAGACAGCATGTGCCAATGATGGTGTGGCAGCCTCCCTGAGGCCCATTTTACTCTGTGTGACAGTAAATTACGGACCATGGAGACATTCCTCAGATGATTCTGTGCATAAAGAAAAAAAAAAGCAGGCATCTTAAAACACCTGGACACACTCCGTTTGCTAAATAAATCAAAGGTAAAGGAAGCTGCGCATGAGTCCAAAAAAGTACCGGTTCTTGCTTCAAAGTCTGATCCTTTGGTAAATCTATCATCTATGTTAGAACTGAGGACATATTTCATTTTTGTTGGAGGCCTTCAGCTCCCATCAGAGATATGTGCACTGAGATCCGAAAGGTTACTGGTTCATCTCCGCTTATAGCTGACACATACAAACCATGGCAGCTGTGTAACACGACCTTAGTTGTCATATCAGCCATTTCCATCTCTTAGACTTGATGTCTAATGTTCCCCTAATAAGGTGCCTGTGCCATGTGTGTTTCTTCACGGAGCATGAACATCAGCTCCCCTCCAGTACTCATGTTCACTGTAGCACAGAACAAACCAAGACATTCCTACTCACCAGAAAGTGAAGAAAAAGACCATTGTTGTCTGCATACACTGTGCAGCTGATAAGCAGCGGGTTAACTGTTGCATTACAGCATGCAACCATGATCTCAAATGAGATCAATAGACTTAGAGATTGTGTTGTGCAAGGCATGTTAAATCTGTACCTGTCTCAAATCGCACACAGTCACTGACGTTAATCTATAGAAGGAAATGTTGCCAATTGTGGCAATTTGTGGCATGATTATCCATGCTGCCCATTTTCACCCTTGTTCAGAACCCCAGGAATGAATGAGGAATGCATGGAGTATGAAGGTTTCACGCTTTGCTCTCGCAAGCACGTATACCCTTTATAGAAACACCAGCAGCCTGTGGTTTGGTTTTACACATTCCACTCCATTACGTGTTTAAATAACGCATGAACAAGTTGACATTTTTTTTTCACCTTTTTAACCATGTAATCTTTAATTTGTACAGTAGCTCAGTGTTCACGCTCGTGCCTGTGTGTGAGTTTGCAAGCCTGAGCATGTGTCACACAGGAGCATGTAGGTGAATGAGTATGTGTGTAATGTTAATGGTTTCAGCAGAGCTCCCCTGATGCGGTCAGCAGGCATCCCATGTCTGTTACACTCTGTTATGCTTTTACTGAGATGTCAAACACAGGTGTGTTTGCATGTGTGTGTATTTCGCTCTGTTTCACCGCTCATTCATAAATTCTTGCTATTATCCTTCCAGCTATCTTCTTGCACGTTTTTTTTTAAACTTTCCCATAATTCGTTGACTTTCATTCCTACTCCCTCTCTTCTTTGTCCACCCCCATTCCCCACGAGAGGGTGACAGATATGAGAACAGAACACGATGGAGATAATGGAGGGAAAATCTGTGAAAGAGTGTAAGAAGAGGTGAAAGAGGGGGAATGAGTGGGGAACATTATGAGTCAGTTCAATGCAAATGATCGAAACAGACTGCAAACTGGACATCTGTACAGAAGGACATTTCACAGAGGTGCTGTAAGTCAGACATGTAAATTAAAGAGGCTGAGAAACTGATGGGGGCAGGGACATGCATCATTGTCTTTCCTTAATGCTCTGAGTGCTGGCATGTCTCTACAGTCTCCAAAACACTGTAGTGTCAAGTTCAGTTCCTTTTCCCCCAACATGTGCACACACTGAGCACATACACATACTGTACTGCACAGTCGTAACCATTCACATCGAGCAGCAGTCGCGCACCGAGCTGAGCGTGTGGTTGAGAGAATCTGGACTTAGTTTGGCTTGATAAATGTTTGCTGGCAGTTGTCATGGCAATGGGTGGTCAGACAGCTTGTGGTAAAGTGTCATATATAAACCAAGATGAAAATGGTACCAGAGGAGGGAGGACAGGACAGGGAAAACATGGAATGACGGTGCCGTGTTCTGGAAGCAGTAGGAGTTGAGAAGGGAGATGGGGCCTTGCGGTGCATTTACAGTGTGAGCGTTTGTGTGTGTCTGTGCATTTTATAGCATAGTGGGCACAAAATAAAATGAGCAATTTAGGGTTCATGAGAGAATGAGTTAAACCATGAGGATAAAAGAGAACATCAGCAGCAGGAGCCGTTATCAGAGGCTTGCTTTGTTGTGGGAAGAAATCTGGAGTTGGAGTGTGGGTGCTGTTGCCACAAGAAAAGAGAGAAACGGTTTACTACAGCGTGTGTGTAAGAGGGGTGGAGGATGTCAATCTAAAAGAATAGCTAATTGCAAAAAGCCTGGGAAGATGGATTTTCTTTATCTGGCAGTGAAAATAAAGAGTGCAGAATTATTATACTACTGCCCACGCACAGCCCCGTTGTTGAAGCGCATTAAAACATCTGTGTAGAATTGGATAGATGCATGAATCTCATCATAGCCACCGGAGGCTTGGATAAAGAAACACTGGATGCTGACATTGATGTGCAAAATCAGCAGAAACCAGATTTAACGGTCTACAGTCGTGCCAGCAGTCCTGTGAGGCTGTATTTGAGATAATGCTAATCGGTTCTTCCAATGTCAGGGCTTCATATACTGCACCATAGCAAGTACTGTACCAAGGTTCTGGCTAAAGGTAGACTACATCTTGTATAATATAGCTGGATCTTTAATTACATAATTTACATATCACTCAAACAACTGTAAATGTGTAACCTGCAGACCACATTTTGCAAAAATAATTTGAGCTGCAATTTCTCAATCGAATACGTATGTGAAGGCCCTCAAATTATTATAAATCACTGCAATAATGAAAATGCTCAGGGATGAATTAACTGATTAAGTGATCGATTGATTTAAAAACGCCCATCCCAGCTGACACAGGGCAAGTGGAAGGGTTCACCCTGGACAGGTTGCCAGTCTGTCGCAGGGCCAACGCAAAGAGACAGACAACCATTCACGCTCTCATTCACGCCTATGGGCAATTTAGAATAGCCAATTAACCTAACCCCAGTAAGTGCATGTCTTTGGACATGTGGGAGGAAACCGGAGTACCAGGAGGAAACCCACGCACACACGGGGAGAACATGCAAACTCCACACAAAGAGAGATATTTTTTCATATTAGTTTAATTTTTTCATTAAAATGGAACATCTAATTGACAGTTTATGAGATCAGACAGCCACATATGATCCACTGCAAGTTCTTTGACTTACCTTACAGCCACTTTTTAAATGTAAAAATTAATTTTCAGCTTTTTATGTGTATCAAATGGAAATTATATTCCTGTCTCTATATTCCTGTTTTGCATTGTAGGCTTATTTGTATGGGCCAATGATCAGCAGGCTAGGTTTGTGTTAGCCATGTTAGGGTTATGGTGGTGAATTGTCTAATCTTGTCTTCCCTCTCATCTTTTAATCAGTGGAAAATTGCTCAGTGGGATTTAACAGACCACAAATGAATCTATTATTCTATCCATTTTCTCATCCAGCTCGGGGTCATGGGGGTGCTGTGGTCCAGCCATAGGCAGTAGCTACCTTGATATCACCCAGTGGTTTCTGAAGTCCAGTTGTGAAGCTTTGAGATGAGCATTTTGGCCCTCACCATCTTGGTGTTTTTAAGCCAAATGTGATACAAGAGAAACAGGTTTGACTGTAAAACCACACTTATTGGCTAACAATTTGTCAACAAAAGTCATTAGTCAATGCCTTTAAGAAACATAGTATGACCAAAATTTACAAAATTGACTTAATATTTTAGACTGAGACTATAAACTCAACAGGAAAGTGTTTAAAGAGACCAGGCCAGAAAGCATTTTTTCCATATATGAGACTTTTTGCCAATTAACTTAACAAGCATGGATGATGTGGAGGAAACCAGTAGGCTACAAGAAGAACATGGAGATCTACACAAGTAAACCAGCTGGCAGCGGGTTTGAACCCAGACCCTGCTTACTGTGAGATGACAGGGCTGACCACCATTGCACCACTGATTATTTAATTTGCACCAAAGTGGGGACTGATCATCTGCTGCTGCCTGGTTGAAAACCTCCATCTTTGTAGTGATGTGCAGTGAATCCATCTCGGTAAAAGAAACAGAAGAAATCTGTGTGAAAATGCAGTTAAGCTGCAAGAAAGACAATCTGTTGAGGAAAGTGCAGAAGCAGGTAGGAGAAACTACAGTATGTGAGAAAAGTATGAGCAGAGCAGGGAAGGAAGAGAAGCCTTGAACATATCTAGTTTCATTCTCTAATCCGAGTGGAATCCCAATCTGATTGGCTTGGCTGAGGTACAGTGCAAAAGTCTTGAGTCACCCCTCAAAAGATGAACAGTATCTGCTTTAGATAGTTTTTAGGCTTGCCAATTCTTTTCTTCTTCTTCTTCTTCTTCTTTCTTTTTTTTGTCAACTTGTCCAGTTTCTTCAAACTTTGTGAGGACACCATGTTGAAATATGCCACATTTTCAGCTAACAGCTCTGGGAATCACCTTGTTGGTACAAAATATTATTTTATAAACTGGTTCTTTGCTAAGTTGTCTGTTATGTGCAGACACACAACTCTCGCTCCTTTTTTAAATTTGAATGATTCATAGGTCAGTGTGTGAGTAGCTGTTTCATAATCACGCCAGCAGTGTTTTAGTCTGTTTCCTAGTCTGGGAGTATTGGAGAAGTTAGAGTACTGTAAGAAACTGTAGACGCTCTGAAATGTTGCTAAACTGCTTGGTAAGTTGAATGTATTCTGAAAACCCCTTTTAGCAACCACATTTAACACACCCTGCAAATAACATACAGTAGACACACAAGTGGGACAAGTTAAATACTGACTGTCGAGAGCTGCATAGTGTGTCTGAGGCTGAACAGAAAATAATATGTGATGACGCTCTTTAATCTATGGGGAACTGTGTAGGCAAGAAATGCCAAACAGCTCATATTCTGTAAGCTACTGCCAAACCCTTCTGTGCAAATAGGAAATACATATATATAGCTACTTAAATGTTTGTTTCACAACACTCTCTTTACATTAGTGCTGTCCATTACACATCAGTCTATTTGTGGGTCTTTGGAAATAACCTGCTACTGTACGTGAAGCTTTGAATGCACCAGAGGAAGCCAAAGTCAGATAAATTGTCTGAAGTCCTTTAAGAGTGATGTAACTAAATACATTTAATTATGTTTTGCACTTAAACACCAATTTCACAAATTTCTGGTTCACTTGAGGCTTTTCACGCTACTTTCTACTTGCACGCCACTACATCTCAAAGGGAAACATTGCTTTCTTTGTTGCCTCTTCAAGGGTAATTGGTGGGTGGAGCTGACCCAATTTAGGATGCAGCCTACCTGAGCAGGTGGGGTTTAGGGCACATAGCATACACACTGATGTGCCGACAACCACTCATACTAATCTTTGGTTTCTTTATTTAATTAGGCAATTTAATACCAGCCTAAGACTATGAATGGTCTCCCTCTTTTTGCCACCTACTCTGAGCCAGGGTGTGACACACGTGAAACACAAGTATTAATAATCTATAGACAGATAGATAGATACTTTATTGATCCCACAAGGGAAATTATTGTGTAACAGCAGCAGGAAAACACAATCTACAGTAACTAAACATCAAGTGAGAGTCCCAACGATGAGTACTAAACTATACATATCCATATTGAAATAAAATAGATAAAATATAAAAACGTAGGTAACAAAGAGTTATATCAAGGCTGACATTGTACAAGAGGGTAGTGCAAACCGCATTGATAAATAATACAATATGTAATATATACACTATAAGTCATAGTCATGATAATGACATGATAGCATCACAATTCCCAGAAGACATCTTTCAATATCAAATAA
>VUQK01022924.1:4853-20124 GCA_015106715.1 Bujurquina vittata | reverse complement strand
CCCCTATTCTCATAGAAAAGATAAAAAGATTTAAAAAAATTTTTCATTACTTTATAAACATTTTTTTTTTTTTTTTTTTGAAAACTAACAAGGTGACCCTCACGGGAAACTGGCCATCAACACTGTCAATCTAACGGGGCAAACTAGTCATTGCACAACCATTATCACAGCAGATGGAAAACCACTGTCACACTGTCCCTGACTGTCCTCTGCACATCACAGCCTCGCCTGGCGTGTCATCATCAGCAGGCAGAGACAGCATCCCACGATGACGCTGGTCTCTTTCTGTCATTAACAGCAGGCTGTGCCCATGAAAGTGCTTACCTGTGGATTTTTTTCAGAAACTCAAACTGGGTGAAGTAGCCTCTTGAGTGAAATACTCACTAGTGGGGAAAAGCCTTCCAACGCAGCTATAAAAATATTTTTAGGTGGAAAATGAACTGTGTTATTACAGCCACAAGAAAGTGGTTTTCCACATTATCAGACGCACAATTTAAACTTCTTATCACAAAGCCGAAGGGATGAAAATCACATAAACTGACTCTAGCCATTTGCAATGTCAGCGACACAAAGACAAATAGGCTTTCACGCTTATATTTCCTTGTTTTAAATCACTACAGTCTTTAATGTCTGGGTGAGTTTCTTTGCCTACTTTAATGCAACGTTGCTGTATGTATGCGTGCAGGTCTATTTAGTTTGGAAAGATCATTGTTTAGATCTGGCTGCTTCTGGACGCAATGAGAAAATGAACCCATTTTCAGAATCAACAGGTTCTCCAAAGTGCTGCAGATTTCTGCCAGTGTGTGACTGGCAACTAAAAACAGTCAGTGCGTTCAAAAATTAAGTATGACGCACTTCCAGCTCAGCTCCTCTCAGTCTTTCAATGATTCCTTTGCCTGCTGGGAATAATTGCAGAGTTGGAGGTTAATTTTTTTCCTTGGGCCCGCAGGCTGGAATCTACTAATCAAGGAGGGTGAGTTTTAAGTCACACAACAGACCTTTAAAAGCAATCAGAGACTTAATGTTTCACCACAGACAGCAGGGGGGCTCGTGAACACTTAAATGACCTTTAAATCCAGAGCATGAGTTAGTAAAACCTGTGGAGAGAGTTCACAGTTTACTTCTCAGGGATATTACGGTATGCGTATGCCTGAATAAGGGGAGTCTGACCTCTTAATGGATCATAAGACTATTCTGTTTTTTTCTTTGACATTTTACTAATATAGCTAACAACTTTTTCCATAAAACCATAGAAAATATAAAGGGTGGTACGCTCAATGGGTGAGCATGCAGGCGTCCGACCCGTGGCCCTTTGCTTCCCCTATCTCTCTCTCACCCCATTTTCCTGTCTCTGTCCACTCTCTAATAAAAAGGCAAAAATAAATAAATAAATCGGTGAAAATATAAATGCTGTATGTACCTTCCAGCTAGTGTCTTGAACCTGCATTCTTTTTAATGGCCATCAGGGCGCGACACCATCCATAGACTTCTGGTCCTATAGAAGTCTGCGGGAAAGCAGTCCTCGGCCCTAACCTCTCTAAACACTTTTCTTATGAGTTTAAGGGGTCAGTTGCACATTTTGGGTCACATTGACACAAAAGTTGAGTCCATTTTATAAATCTTGGTCTTGGTAGATTTTAGAGGTGAGTATTATCTGGGTGTGCTCATTGGCTAACAAATTGTAATTGACAAGTATTTAGCTGATTAGCATAAGCCTGCGATTTCACAGATAGACACAAGTCATTTTACAATCAGAGGATTTTCCCTGTGTTGCCCAGTAAAACCAATGAAGCTTAAATTAATCAGTCCTTTACATTGTATATCATCATCAGTCCCCATAAGTCACCAAATCTATATGTATATATCTATTTTCAGGTATCATCATAGTGAATTAGATGCACCTACAAGCGTCTGTAAAGGTCAGCAATGAACACATTTTTTTCTTGTTTGTGCAAAAAATAAGGTGTGAAAACTGCATGTTGTAGCTTTATGTGTTACGTGCTGGGACACTTGTTGGCAGGGAGCAGCTGTCAGGCAACTGAGACTCCACTAAAGGAGATAAGATCTTGTGAAACTGATGTTTCTATCTGACTGAAAAGCTTTCCTTCAGGTAATTAGTGACACAGTTCCTGGTTTGGTTCGCAAACAATAGGCTGCAAAAGCTATGTGCCCAATCACTAAATCTCAATCGGACGTGTTCTGTGAACCAACAAATAAAGAAAATAGTAGCAGATGCATGCTCTGATCTTTCTCAGGTAATATCTCCATGAAGAGATCAACGCCCACCAAAATCATTCTGTCAGGTTTGCATATGCCATTTGGAAAGGAAGAAATGAATATAAGTGAACATAAATGTAAGCCAAAGACGTCTTGTGCTATCATCAAATTAGGAGGAAAGAAAACAAATGCTAACTGGACACACACAAACTACCCCTCTCTATAACATTGTCATATCTGTAATAGCAAACGCCACTGCCCACAATCGACGTCACACAACACTCAATGAGCACACAAGCGCACTGTGTCCTTCATTCTGTGCGAACAGGAGGTTGCCTGTGCACTGCTGGGAAGGAAGATGCACAATTGTGAATGCGTCCTTTTCTCTTATTTCTCTTTTTTCCATATGTCACTTCCTATTTTGCAGCCACCAAAATAGCATACAGACTGAGGGAGTAAAAATATCTGAGTATTTTCTACATAATGACTAGAAACATTAAATCAGCCTGTGACCTTCACTCAAGGGTCTCCATGTTCGGAAAAGCCCACTTTTTTTCAAGTCACTTTAACAGGTCAGCAGCACTTTGATCTCTGCACTCTCAATCTCTGCCTTTCTTATGTCTCTTTTTCTCCCATTTGGTCATCAACCCTGAGCCTCAAACCCCTGACCCTCATGCAGGCTGACCGCTTTACAAGCTCATGTAACCACTATTCAAACAGTGCTAAAGCAGTGGTTGCATACATGATTGCACAACTCTGTCTGACCCACAGACTGGATGGTTTGAAGAGAGACACCCCAGGCTGTGAGCACATTTTCTCTCACATTGCTCAATAAAATATCATACTAACTTTACATAAATTACATTATGCACTACATAGAAAGTGATTCATATTTATGCAAGGACACATAAAAATAATCAATGTACTTTGTGCATACACATACATTTAATATAGAAGTAGTAAATATAAAATAAAGGACCAAAAGGGAGCTCACGGGAGATACATTCACAAATGCAGATTGTTACAGTTCCAATAATTATTACCATATGCAGTCCTGTAAAAAAAAACTAAGTGCACTCCTATTGCTTCCATAAGAATTAAGAGGGTAAATAGCAACCAGAGTCTGCAGAAAACCCAGCCTCTACAGACTATGGCTGGTATGATAAGTATTGAAGTTCATGACAGGACAATTAGAAAAAGACTGAAAACATGTCTTGTTTAGAAGGGTTGGGAGGAGAAAGCCCCTTCACTCGCACAGATTAGGTTTGGAAAGCAGCAGCTGATCAAACCAGAAGATTTCTGGAACAAAAGATAGACGCCAAAGTGAAGATGTTTGGCCATGTTGCACAGCGCCATGTTTGGAGAAAGCCAAATGCACCACATTAGAACAAACACCTCATAGCAGCTGTCAAGCATGGTGGTGGAGGGGTGATGATTTTGGCTTGATCTGCACCCAAAGGACCTGAGCACTTTGCAGTCATTGAGTTAATCATAATCTCCTCTATACACCAAAGTATTCTAGCGTCAAGTGTGAGGACAAAACTCGGCAGAAACTGTCACACAACAGGACAATAATTCCAAGCACAGCAGCATATCTACCGCAGCAGTGACCGAGTCAAAGTCCTGACCTCAACCCAACAGAGCACCTTTGGGATGAATTAAATCCAAAGCTTTTCATTCAACATCAGTGTCTGACCTCACAAATGTGCTTCTGGAAGAATGATCAAAAATTCCCTTAAACATTCCTAACCTTGTGGAAAGCCTTCCCAGAAGAGTTGAAGCTGTTATAGCTGCAGAAGGTGGGCCAATATCATATTAAACCCTATGGGTTAAGAATGGAAGGTCACTCAAGGCCCAGACAAGTGAATACTTTTGGTAATATAGTGTATATGGACCAGTTCTTATAAGAGCCTTATAATGAAGGTGACCCAGCCTGTTGCTAAAGGGTATAAATTGATAACCACATGCAACTGCTCTGCTACTCTGGTCTATTTCTGAGTACCGGTTGGTTTACCTTTGCACATTTCCTAAAATAGTGCCATGTTTTTGTTACTTGACTTAAAATAAACAAAAACTGTTTCCTTTTCATGGAACAGTTCTGAAGTGGAGGAAAACCATTTAGCTTGTGTAGGCCTATTTTGAAACAGAGCAGACATAAAGCTGGTATACCACTTTGAATGCTGTGTTTGTGCAAATAAGTCAAATTAAAGATTCCATGATAATAAATAAAACATGCAGAAACCCAATAGCTTTAAAACCATCAAACAAAAAAAAAAGTCCACTTTTAGTTTTAGTGCTAAATTAAGGCATTAAGGTGACTGGTGATGGATTTAGATTATGGCACATATTTTAGCTGGCAAAAAATGAAAACTTTATTTTTAGAACTTGGGTGTAAATATTACACACTTTAGTTGGAAACGTAGAATGTAGTTAGAAAATGTAGAATCCCTTACAGTAATCAATAAAAATTAAAATAATCCCTGCATAGTTCCATATTCATATTCATCTAGTCTTTAATCACAGCCACAGAGAGCCAGTGGACGTGGACAAAAGAACTCCATGCAGCCCTGCAGCTGCAAGTTTGAGAGCTCTGTCCTAGACTCTTAGTGCTGTTACAGTTGCATAAGTGCTGATCTCACTCGTGCAAAGGTTATATCCTATGTTGTACATACAAGCACATCAACTCTCACAGCTGAGTTCAGAGATTGTGCAGCTATGATAAAAATGAATGTCTACTTTCTGTTTAAGAAATCAGATGGAGGACGCTGAGATATGCAGGAAAGACGTAATTGATGTGCTTGTCAACACATGCTCGACAGTGACACACACACAGAACACACACTGTGGTGTGCATGACACGTCTCTAAGTGGCATAAATTGAATCCCATTGTTTCCGAGCCAGCGCACGGCTACTGGCAGTGACAGAGAGCTCCCGTCACTGACCTGTTGTCTTCAGTTATGTCACTTACACTCAGGCCACAAATCCCTCTGTGCGTGTGACAGTGTCACTAACAGCCCTGCCGGTACAGCCCATCACACCTCCTGGCCACCATTATCTAACCCAGTGAAGTCACTGGGTCCCACACCTGCAGTCACGACCCCTCACCAAGAAAGTTACACTTGCATCAGGGCAGCAAATGGTTCGACCTCTGAGCCATTATCATTGCAAGTCCTCTTTGGGAAATCAATAAAGTTGAAAATAGCACAGTTAAATGTTTAATGATGACGAATACACCGTGTCTAGAGAGCCACTCCGGCATCCTTGCAGTCTGCATACTGACGAGCTAGAAACCATTTCTGGCTTACGAGTGAGGACGGCAATTATTGTCAAAGTTCAGTGAGCGCCATTCATGGGGACACACATTCCCAGACAAACACAAAAAGTACACTGTGTGTATACATGCAAAGAAATCACACATTCAAGTTATTTAAAGTAACTGAACATTTCCGCTGAATACCTTATAAATATTTTTATTTTTAAATTAAATGCATCGAAATGACAGCTGCCAGGAATTTTACTAAACTGAAAGATAATAGTTTGAATTCCAAAGCAGCCAGTTGAGGTGATTGGAGCATCTGATTAGGATGCGTCCTGGATGACTCATAGGTGAGGTGTGTCAGGCATGTCTGGGAGGAGGCCCCAGGGCAGATCCAGGACACGATGGAGGGATTATGTCTCTTAGCTGGATTGGGAATGTCTGAGTGTTCCCCTGGATAAGCTGGGAAGGTCTGGGCATCCCGGCTTAGACTGCTGCCCACAACCTGAACCCAGATAAGTGGCAGAAAATGGATGGATAGTTTGGATTCTCTATTTTTAAATCTCCTGCAGAGTCAGACATGAATACTTATTTTTGGTGTTTAGATTGGAATATTAAATTTTGTTCTCTGACCTTCACTCATGTATTTTGAGAAAAATGTTATTTAAATATTTAGATGCAAAACCCCCCAAAAAACTAAAAATCAAGCAACTTGAAAAGCTAAGCTTGTGCTTGACCGCTTATTGAGTCATGACCGCTTATAGTTCTAGATTAGTATGATATATAAATATATAAGCCCAAAGCGCAGCAATGCTAGAATGCAGTTTATGGATGTAGTTAAAGAAAACTAATTTTGATTTTCAGGTGTTTAAATTTTGAGTGCAATCATACATGTGTACACAAATGCAGAGCTATTTGAGAAGGTGCAAGTTCACCAGAATTTATGCCATATTCATCCACTCTCTCAGTTGTGTCGCCTGCACCCAGTTCATTTTTTATGACGTTGCTGTTGTTAGAGTGTTTTCCTTGTTTTTAATGCATAGAGCGCAAGTTGGGGTTCAGACCACCATCCTTCTGATTAGTAGGGGACCACCCTTGGCCTGTGTGCGTCATGTGGTCCTGCAATATTGAGTTAAAGGCATTTTAACCTCAGTAAATTCTTTCCTGATGACTTTATGGGCTCACCCATTAGTTTCAGGTCATACTGAATAAAACATGAAGTGCATGTCGTACGTTAAGGTTTATTAGGGTCAGAAAGGAGAGCTGCTCAGGATGAAAACCATGAAAAATCCCATTCTGAGGCATCATAACAGCATCTTAACATCATGCTGGCTACACTCATCTTTTATACTGTCTCTGACAAAAATGCCCATGCAGTCCAGCACTATTGTAAAGCCTCATAGAGAAGCTATAAGACAGCAGTAGACTGAACATAGCTTTCAGTCCGAATGCACTTCTAATTCAATATATCTGTCATTATAATGTGTATACACAGTGGAGCCTGTCTCATTTTTGACCTACTTGCACGTTTTTCTTGCTGGGCTCCTTTGTGACGACAGCTGGCACACACACATGTGGAATCTGGTTTGATAATGAAAGTGAAGCATCCATTTAGTTTGAATCTTTTTACCACATTGACAGCCCGCAGCCTCATCCATCAGCAGCACTTACACAACTCTTCCTAAAGACAAACAGCTGGTTTTCCACTTGAGTATTTAGCCTTTATATGCAGTGAGTAATACTTCTGTGCAACTGCACCAAGGTCAAACTGATTGCACAGCAACCCTGGATCCTGCTTTAGGTGACTTTCCCCTTAAGAACACTCAGTTTCCTCTCAGAGAAGGAGTCCCGGGATTCCTGTTAGGAAATGCCACTTTGGCCAACAGGAACACAGCCCAGTGGAAAACAGTGTGAGAGGTTTTTGTTGCAGACTGTGAAGTAAGAGCAGACGTAGCTGACAGGAAGAAACCGCGTCCTAGTTTTAACTTACTCATTTTGCGTCACTCCTCCGTCAAAACATATAAATCAGAAATGTGTTTGAAATGAAGACCCCAGCTCCTGCCGTCTCATCTCGTCCCTGTGCCGTGCTTTTATCACACTGTTCAATGGCCGTTACTCAAGGAGATAAATAGAAGAAAAGTCATCTTAACCAGGGCAGGCATAGCTGGAATGTATACTGATTGACAGGCAGATAGCCGAAGAATTACTGAATCAAAGAGAGGGGGGAAAACAGTCAAATGAATGAAGGGCAGAGCAGCCGTTTGCTCTGATTTCTGTTGTGCGTCACACTCAGGCCCCTCGGGGAGAGTGTAGCAGTTTGAGGCTAACCTTTGCACTTTTTTGGGAGGGATACAGTTTACAGTTGTGCTGGTTGCCAGAATCTGTTTATTGTTTCCCATATGTTCTGACAAAGTCCCTTTGGAGAGAGTGAATGCTGAATCCCCCACCTGCCGCTCCTGTTTCTGCTCCAGATTCGCTCCTGGCTCCTGAATCCTGAAGAACTGAACAGACTGAATAACTCCAATGCAAATGACACACATTAACCTCATTTCCTTATTTACATAAATATAAACTAAAGTTCTTAATGACCACAGTGCCTGGAGGGCATCACAGACCTCTATAGCCTCTGAAGGGGAAAAACTGCACACATTTTCTCCTACATAGCTTTGTTTGTTACACAACACTGTCCCCGAACAGCATTCAACATCTGGGAGGAAACCGCTGTGACTTTATGCTGGTATTTTATTCATAAAAGAACAGTCTGTAACAGATTCTGTAAGCATGTTTTGGGCTATAAAGTTACAGCAACATATTGCTGTAATGTATAACACTACAGTGAATTGAAATTCAGTATTATTGTCAGTTTGGATTGCTGTTACTGATTACAGATATCTTGGTTTAACAGCTGGTCTGTCTCTGTTCAGCGGCACAGACCCGTTCATCAGCCAGGTGCAGGGAAAGGGAAATGCTCCCTATGAGAACAGACACGCTCACATTCACACCTGGACAATTAAAAGTTAAATGCAAAACTTCATGACAGCGAGGACGGGGTTTGTTGTTCAGTATCGGGGTGGGTTTTGGGGTTTTTCGTTTTTTTTCTGTTTGTTTTTTGTTTTCATTTCTGTTTGCATTTTTGATATTTCCATACATTTTTGTTCTTCTCTTAAAGGGCATTTCTTGTAAACCTTTTATCTTTGTAAAAGTTTTTATAATGTAAAATTTCAATAAATATATCAAACACTAAAAGTTAAATGCAAAGTTAAATAAAAAGTTAAATGCAACAAATTAGACACAGCATAGATGAAACACAATAAATACTGTGTCCATTTTAATCATGGCAGCACAGGGTGACCTGTGAAGTGAAACCTGACAGCATTCTCATAGAAATGGACTGCAATCAGATAATTTCTTTAGCCTGGTTTTGAAGCTGCCAGGTTACAAAAGGTTTGATGTGTTTAACTCGTTTGGTGACATTATCCACTGCTAATAAGTCGGGAGTCACCTATTTCGCCCATTTTGCCTCACCTGTTTTCCTCACAATTAGCGTGACGTGCATGAACCTGTTTGCTGGTTGCTTAACAAAGAATAGCTTCATGTGGTGAGATGTTTTTACAGATGAATAATTAGTAATATCTTTTGTTTATCAGTGAGTAACAAGTCATTAATTTTGTTTTTTAAGTAATTATCTTAATGCTAGATGTCACCCTGTGAAATGAATCACAATGCAGATATGTACAACTGTACACTGTGTATGTCTGATATCATCTATTTGCAGTACAGTTCTTTAAGCTGTTAAGAGCATGCACTACCATGTAAAGGAAAAAATGTCTCATAATCAGCACGATATGAATTCATTAAAAACAAAACTTTAGTGGTAAAACAGACTTTACAGCTTCGATGGGAAGCTACAGCAATGCTGGTATAAGCAACATCTGGCCCCACAAGCTGGTGAAGTGGCTGCATTAATGTTCAAGCATCTGCCCACTAACTCACCACCATTTAAATCACCGGTATGCCAAAATCACAATCTACACTTTTCCCGTTTTTCCCCCTCTTGTTAGAGTTTGTTTTTTCTAATAAGTCAAACACTTTGCTGATGGTGTTGGGCAGGCCTGCCCTTTGTTAGAGTCTATTCAGTTTTATGGACAGAATTTCTAGGAGCAGCCAAGGGGTGGAGGGTATCCGGTTCTGTGGTTTCAGTATCACATATTTGCTTTTTTAAGATGATATGTTGGCTTCACTGAGCAGTGACCTTCAACTTGGACTGGGTCGGTTTGCAGCCGAATACGACGTGGCTGGGATGAGAATTAGCACCCACAAGTCTGAGGTCACGGTTCACGGCCTGAAAAGGGTGAAGTGACCGCTTTCTCACTCTGGACTGGAGAGAAATTCTTGCCTCATTTGGGTGTTGATCATAAGCAGGGAGAACAGTGTAGGGGGAGATTAACGGGCTGACTGGCATCGCTGAAGATGCTGCACTGAAGGTGAAGCTGGTGATTTACTGGTCAATCTTCATTCCTACCATCACCTGCGGCCACGAGCTGTGGGGAGTGACTGAAAGAATGAGACTGCAGTGGGCTTCTTCCAAAGGGTGTCAGGCTCACCCTTAGAGACAGGAGCTCAGTCACTTGGGAGGAGCACCTACACATCAAAAGGAGCTATTTGAGGTGGTTTGGACATCTGACAGGATGCATTCTTGGTTGCCTCCTAGGTGAGGTTGTTCAGGCACGTCCAACTGGGAGGAGACCCAGCAGACGCAATACATGCTAGGGAGATTATGTCTCATGGCTGGCCTGAAAACTCCCCATGTCCCTTTGGAGAAGGTGGAGGGGGGTGACAGGGCAGAGAAGGGAGTGCTGAAGTCCCGACCCAGTTAAGCAGAAGAAAATGGATGGATGGACAGTTTTGACTGTGCAGCAATTTTTATGCAGAAAGAAGCTCCGTGTTTAATCTGCTCTGACCCCGTTGGTTGTAGCTTTAACAACATCCTTGTTAAAAAAGAAGGATGATGCCTCCAAGCACATACAAACCTGCATAGTCATGTTTTTTTTAAAGTTAAGCACACACAGGCACACACACACACACACACACCCATCAGTTGCCTGCCAAGCTAAATGTGGAATTGTAAAAATGATGGGTGGGTACACTTTCAGCACTTTCTCTTTCCTTCTAATGCAGCAGTGTTGAGAGTGCACAGAGTAGCTAAAGAAAAGGATTACTGGGCCAAAGAAGCACAAGTGCAGAAGATCACTGGCACAGAGACACACACGTACACAAGCACGAAAACCCCATCATGCCTCTGAGAGGAGTTTGACGCTGATGTGCAGTGAAAGGCAGAGGTGGTGCATTAGATGGAGCGTAGAGCTGCTGTGAGTCAGCCTGTGCTGCCGTGTCAGCTCGTACAGACAGACGCTGCTCTCCAGGCTGTGTGTAGGTGTCTCTCAGGGGACAGGCTTTTCTGTTACGAAACCCAGAGTTCAGCCCAGTAGTCGCTGCAGCGTTTCAATACTTTATGAGATGCAAGGGCCGGTATTAAAAACATCTTTGTAAGCCAGCCGTGCCTGTCAGGTGACGCAGTGGAGCGCTTCCTCTGAGGGTCACAGTGCTCCAGAATAAAAAAGGTTTTTAAATCAAACATCCATTAACAGATTATCTCCAGCCCTCGCTATTTTATGAATCCCTCATTATGTCAGACTGTATATGCACAATATATGTTTGAGTCTGTTTTAAAGCTTAATTTCCACTTCTTCTTTGGATTAATGGATTCCGTTGCTCATTTACAGTTAGTGCTGCAGTTTAGTCATGCTCTCCATCTAAAACCTCAGTGATCCTCCTGAGCGAAATGCATTCATGTGCTATTGGCGGGAAACTGTTTGTTTTCCATGAAATCCTAAAAGTCAGCGGCTATCAAAGCTGCTGCTTTAAATGTTCATGTTGTCTCTTGTTGCAGATTTGCAGAGGTGCTTGATTAAGCTGCATTTATTAACAAACTCTCTGTAGATTGTAGAGCATGTCAATCATTAATTGTATGATTGTGTGAAAAAGAAGGTTTTCACATAACTCTGTTCAGTCCTGTGAAAAACTAAGACTCCATGATTCTGGAGGTTATGCACAGTTGCATGACCCAGTTTTAGCCAAGCTTGAGCCATCAGGCAGACAGATCTAGAGTTACATTTGACTCTGGAGTACTGTGTTATACAGATGAGTTCATGGTCAACTGCAAGGTGGCCAGGTCCTGTGGCTCCAAAACAAGCTCAAACTCCTCACCCCTCCACCACCATGCTGACAGTTAGCATGAATTATTTGTGCTGACAAGCTGTTTGGGTTTCTCCAAATGTGGTGCTGTGCATCATGGCCAGGCATGTTCAAAGGACATTGTTCAAGAAGTCTTGTGGTTTGATCAGATGCAACTTTGCTAACCTAAGCCATGTTGTCATGTTCTTTTTCCGGAGAAGAGGCTTTCTCTTGGTAACCCTTACAAGCAAGCTGGGCTTGTTCAGTCCCTTTCTAACTGTAATGTCATGAACTTTAACGTTTAACATGCTAACTGAGGCCTGCAGATGTAGATATTGTTTTTTGGGGGGTTCTTTTGCAGTGTTTCTCAGCATTGCACAGTCTAACCTCAGGGGGAATTTGCTGGAACGTCCAGTGTCAGGAAGCTTGTGGCACTGTGTTAAAACACACCTGAATGCTCCAGACCAGCAAACTGCCAAAACTTCTGCTTTAATAGAGGCGCTCACACTTGCTGATGATCAGTTAACCAAGTGCATTTGGTTAGCAGCACCTGGCAGCTACTTACTATCCTAATTCCCATGGAAGCAGTGAGGGTGGACTTAGTGATTAACTTAATGATTAATTAACCATTAAAAAAAAATAAACCGCACACTCAATAACAGTTAATGAATTTTTATTCATTCGTATAAAGAACATCAAAAAAGAAAGAAAGAAAACTGCAGTTGGTATCTTCTCAGCACAGATGGTGCAATCTTCCACTTCATATTCCTCTTTTTCTCCTCATCCCACTGATCCCACAATGCTGGCATTTGAAGTAGCGGCACTAGCAGTAATGGCTGTGGTGCCTCTTAATATATATCAGTAACTTCATTCTGTGTCACTTGCTATCAGTGACCTTGCCTACCACAAGCTTATATAACGTCAGGGGTTTCTGTTTTCACCAACACAGCTCAGACAGGGATCTATAAGCATGGTACAGCCTGAGTGGCATCGCTCTGCAGTGTGTGTCTGCTCTCATACAGAGCTGCTACTAAATACGCCAGCAGCCACGTGGTCGACCGTGCGGCGTACGAATCATTTGATGCAGCAAATATTGGATTTCAGTGGGGAAAAATTAAAGACAAATAGCTGCACAAGCTGTACGTGTGCAAGTAAACAAACATTTGTGTGTGCTTGTGCCGGATGCCAGGAGAGATGCTTGTTGTTATTCAGACTTAGGAGCTTTTCCATTTTGGGAGCCCCCATCCTCCCATCTGTCCTCTCTTCTCTTACGTCACTACCTCCTGACTGTGCCTGAGTGAAAGGGTTTTCCCGCTCGATGCCCCTTGAGAGCTGCTGCCGGCCCAGCGTTTTCACAGGCCAGTGGGTTTTTGTACAAGCTAGGGAGTTCAATGGAAATTGTGAGTAAACTTCCTGACAGCTTCCTTGTTCTCCTTTGTTAAGGGCCTTTCCAGGAAGGTGTTTGTCCAGCGTAATAGTGAACTAATTTGTAATTTTTGTCCATTTAGTGAAACGCCAAAGTGGACATCAACAGGATATGTGCTCACTTCCCTCAAGTGCTTGTTCCTGCCATTTGGGGTTGATGTCATGAAATATTTTTTCAACAGAGGTGGGGAAAAAAATGGGCATCTTGGAGGTGGGAGCCCAGTTTTGTAAATACAGGCACACAGTGAGGCGAAGGATTTTAAAAGTGTCAGACAGTCAAGCCTGAGAGGATCTGAGTACGTGACACAGATCGACAAACGGGAAGGAAAACAAATGTAGCAAATGTAAAAAACAAGCAAATGTCTCAAATCTTTCAGCTCAGACTGTTAATTACCTTGACAAATACAACAGAGCCTCGTGACTGCTGGGCTTCTTGTCTCAAACAATCAGCTCCACTAATGCCAACCCTTGCCCCTATGCTCAACCCACTTCCCTGCCCTCTGTGCGGCTGTACAAACACACATGACCCATTTAAAGAGGCTCACACACTCTCCCTGTGTCTCTCTCTCACACACACACACAATCTCTGCAGTCTTGTATAACCAACAGTTCTGAGAAATGAAAGGCAGACTTATAAACATCTTGCAGACTGCTGACTGTATTGTGGAGCTGGCGTAGCTGACGTCAGTGTAGGCCGATGACTTCATGCGTCTGCTGAAGCCTGGGGAGGTGACAGACAGAAAGACAGAAAGGTGACACAGAAAAACACACAAGCAGCCGGTCAGTGAGGGGAGAGGATGCGAGGCAGGCTGCTCTGCTCCATACCCTGCAGGAAACAGTTGGCGTGCACGCATGTTTATATTGGAGCAGGCAAATGCTCATTTTTGCGTGAATAATGTTGTTACAATAAGTACCAACAAAGAGCTAAAATGCAGCATTACATCACGACTGAGCCGCATCCATTTTTCTCAGCAGCTCGCACAAAGTCATGTAAAACCTGAAAATGTTTGCATTCCTGTGTGTGTGTGTGTGTGTGTGTTGTTCAGTGGGAGGTCTAGTCAAAAACATTGTTCTAATACCAGAACTCACAATTTTATTTTTCTAAAACTCATACCTGAGGGAATGAACAAACATCACATAGGATCCGCATTAAGTTTCAGTTTGTTGTGATACCAAACTTTTCAGAAATTATCTACTCTATTTTTTTTACAGTATGCGCTAAAACTGTATCTAATTTTGGTTATTTTCATTAGCATTCCCCTCAGTAATGCTATGTAGCCTACAATGTTTATTTTGAGTAGCACTGAATTTTGGCAGGGTAAAACAAAAAGACAACACTTACCTGAAATTAGAACTGCAACAGTACACAATTGTTGCACTATAGCTTCCACAATGAAAACAACAATGTGGCAGGTAAACAAACATCCCTACAATACTTATAATGTCAGTGCAAAAAACCAAAAGCTGTTGCTTGTCATTGCTGCTCTGACCTGTGCTGTCATGTCTAGTTAGAAAAAAAGAGGCTTTCCCTTGGTAAACCTTCCAAACAGGCCGTACTTGTTCAGTTTTTTCTAATTGTGCTGTCATGAACTTTAACATTTAACATACTGTGGGAGAATTTGAAATGCAGCTCTGGGGTTTTTTGCAGTTTCTCTGAGCATTGCACAAGCCTGACCTTGAGGTGACTTTAGTGGGATGTCCACTCTTGGGAAGCCTGCCAACTGTCTTGAATGTTTTCCACTTGTGAAAAATCTTCCTTGCTGCAGAATGATGGACCTAATCCCAAGATGTGTGCCCTTATTTTGTATGTTAGTAACTTTGGGTTCACCAAAGTTGTTAATATGCAGCACGGTGGCGCGGTGGTTGGAACTGCTGCCTCACAGTTCGAACACCATCTGGAAGGCCTGGGTTCAATTTCACCTTGGCCCGGCCTCTCTCTCACTGTGTGGAGTTTGCATGTTCTCCCCGTGTCTGCGTGGGTTTCCCCCGGGTACTCCAGTTTCCTCCCACTGTCCAAAGACATGCACTTACTGGGGTTAGGTTAATTGGCTAATCTAAATTGCCCATAGGTGTGAATGAGAGCATGAATGTGAGTGTGAATGGTTGTCTGTGACTCTGTGTTGGCCCGGCGACAGGCT
>VUQK01022922.1:0-19054 GCA_015106715.1 Bujurquina vittata | reverse complement strand
GTCATGAAGATATTATACTTACCAAGTATTCACATTTTAAAGTCACCTCTTTCATTTACGGCATGTTACAAACTATTTTATAACTCAGACGAGAACTGGTCAAAACTTCAAAAACAAACATAAAAGAATAACTCAGCTGGCGATGAACAATTTAAGACTGAAGTTGATGCCAGCCTCTGTAATCTGACGTCACTCCCTCTCGCCATAAATGGTGACGGGCTGTTGTCACCCGGAAGTCTTCCTGTAGAAATGCGCTGCCATCTACTGGGTACTTTGTGCGCATGTAAGTGTGAAGTTAGTGCAGCACTTAAACCACTGACTGAAGTACAAACTATACGTGGCATTTTCACTGGAATGGACGTGTATTAATCTAGTGCCTCACAAAATGTAGAAAGGTATCCGTGTCAGGCTGTGTGCCAGGAAATCTTAATGCAGTTTAACGTTTCAGAGCTTTATTAATGTGCAGCAGCACCGAGAGCGCGCTCAGCGGTAAAATGACTTCAATTAAAATACTTTCCCGCTAAATCATCAGATTGATGAGTTTCTGCAGCTTTCAGATCTTATTGTACTGTTGTACTTTTATGTTGTTTATAATTATTATTATTTTTTATCACCGTCATCTGATAACCTCGACACCCACGGACTATTTTCACGTGAGCGCGCACCGAGCCTGACGCAGAAAGCCCGGAAGAAGAGAAACGATGATCCCTGTATTCTCTAACGGGGTTCCACATGTTGTTGAGCCAGGTAAGCCAAAGGAAGCGTGGAGTTCTGCATTCGAGACCAAAAGCGCACGTGTTTTCATGTCTAAAGTGTCCAAACAGCCCAAATCCTAAATAAATAAACGAATTACTGAAACAAGCGTTGATTCAATATGATATTAAAGATAAATGATGGACATCAGATGCTGACTGCAAAAGAGATCCTTAATTTCAAGTTTCACTTCTTGGTTAAATAAAAACTGCCATCAGTTCAACTTTTTGCTTATTGGTTAGATAAACTGGGAAAATATTAAATTACTGTAATTAATAAGAGTAGGCATATTTAGGCAAACAGGCCAAAAGTGTTGGTGAACATCCTCTGCCACACAATCTAAAGAGTTTTTACTCTAATCAGTCACTGGGTGGTTCGAGCATGTATAATAAAGGCTTTTTATTCATGACTTACCTCCACAATACAGACGCTGAGATCCAGATAACGACAATTAATGCTTTCCATGTGATACTCTGCATACTGTGACAAGAGTGTGCAATGAGAACATACTAACTCACCAAAGGCAGTAACATCTGTGGAAAGTTCCAGTATCTGCACCTGCGTGCTGAAAAGATTATTCAGTGCTTAATCAGCACGTTCTTTGCTCAAAATAGCTTTTTGTTTTTTCCCCAGTCGAGCTGTGTGGTTATCAGCAGAGTGACCCAGCTCACCTGCATGAGAACAGCCCACCTGCAACCAGGGGATATTAGGAGAGCGGCGGCGCAGATGCCTCGCTCTTGTCTCCCAAACAGTCCAGGTGTATACAGGTGAGATGAAAGGTCTGTGGCTGCTGCTGGTGCTTGTGGCTGCGGCCAAAGCTAAGAAGGTCTTCACTGGGTACGTTTCAGTGTATTTCATGTGGTCAGTCTTTAGTACGAGTTTAGTGGGACTAAAAGAGAATCAGGGAATAACATTTTGGGGTTCAGTCTTCTCTTACTTATGCAGGGATTAATTATTATGAATCTTTTGCAAAACAATAAGTGCATATTTTAATCATAAGAATCTTAATAATATGTGGTTAAGGGGAAAACAATAAAACATTTTTTTACTGTTATTATAAATTACATTTTCTTGCAAAGGAAACAGCCATTACAATAGAGCAATCCTCCTGTTATTGCAAATTTCAAGCATTTTTGGCTGCAAGACAGAGGAGACCTATGCAGGTTTTTCCCTCTCTCCTTCTCTCCCTTAATTGCTTCCTGCATGTCAAATAACTAGTGTAAAAAGTATATATATAGTTTGCTACCTCAGCCAAAGAATCTGACTGGATTTATCTGTTTCTGTGTTACGATACCAATTTACATTTAACTTCTGTGTCACGTCTTTGCCCTCTGTATCCAGGGTGTTAATTTGTGCATGATGTGGAGGAAAATTTCAGCTTTGCAGCGAGGATGCAGTCTTGCACAGCTCTTGTATCTATAATTGCTGTTCAAACAGCAGCACAGCTAAGAGAAAGATTAAATGTCTGCTCCATTCTTATTAAGGATTATAGTTCAGGTCTGTAGCTGCGCTGCACAAATAATTGCTTGTTATATTGGTAAGCAATGAAAAAAAGTTCTCCTCTTCTGCTGAACTCACTGTTGGATGCCAAGCATCAAAGTATTAACTAAAAACTTAACATAATGATGTCCAGAGATCAGGTCATCAGGGTCAATGTGCAGTCGGAGGATCAGATCCATCTCCTGCGGGCCCTGGAGGCTGAAGAGGAGTGGAAGGTGTGTACACACAAACACACAGCGCAGACATTTATGTTCAGGTTTTCTCAGCAGCTTGTGCCAAACATTTTCTCATCAATTTCCAAGTGGTACAAAAGGCAAGTCAAGTTCAGCGGTGCTTCCCTTTAAATAATCCAGCTGAGAGCTGATGTGGGCTGGAGGTTAACAGAGTCAGAAAGTCAGACGCTCTTTCCTGGCCCCACAGTCATTTTGCACTTCACCCTTTAATGCGCTAAATTCCCCGAGATTAACCTTTCCCCTTATTTATTTATTAAATCAGATCTTTTGCGGCTCCCTTAAAGGTGTAAATTAATGCAGATTTGGGTGGAAGCAAGTACAAATTATAGATTTTACAGTCTGTTTGGAGAAAAAATTTCAGTTGAATTCCTCTGAGATATTTAGTTTATTATATTAGTGTTATAAAATATATTGTATTATTAATATTATATACTAGATGCAGGATTTTCTGGACTTCTCATCAGGAGCTTCTTTCATTCCTGCGTGTGTCTGATTTCAGGTGGACTTCTGGCTCCACCCAGTCTCCACTGAGCTGCCCGTGGACATCCGAGTGCCCCGCTCCAGTCTGAGCCCTGTGAAGGAGTACCTCACTGCCCACAGCCTCCCCTTCACCATCATGACTGAAAACCTCCAGGTTTATAATCCTTCACATTCATTTTCATTAATAGCATGCAGTTCATGTCCACTGTGTGATTTGTACGATTAGATGACATCTATAGTGAAGTTTCATTCTACCGCATGTCACTTTCAGGAGCTTCTTGACCAAGAAAAAGTTGAGATGGAGGAGAACCAGACGAAGGAGCGTAGCACCAGAAGCTTCAACTTCGGAGCCTATCATAGTCTGGACACAGTAGGCTGTTGAAACACAAACATGCACTTTATTATTATTATTGCAAAAAATTTTAGCTTGATAAAATTAATTAAAACCAATTCAGCCCACTCAGCCTTCTAAATAGTATATGTTCAGAATGAAATTTACAGACCAGAACCAATTCTTTTTAAAAGTTTTAGCATACAGGAAACCAAGAAGCAGTTGGGTTTAGGGAAGAGGGGCCCAGAATGTTTTTAATTAGATCATAATCCTTTTCTTCAAAACGAGTAGTCGGGTTAACCTTGCACCGAATTCTTGCAGATGCTAAATTGTGCCTGAATTCTCTTTAGTATCAGACGTGCCGTTTTTATCTGTACTGTAATGCAGCTCTGCCTCTATTCAGATTTACAGCTGGATGGACACTCTAGTGGCACAGTACCCGAACCTGGTCACCAAGCAGAATATTGGGAGCTCCTATGAGAACCGGCCCATGTACGCGCTCAAGGTACGACACTCTGGTTATACCTCAAAGAAAGCTGCAGCATTGCGTGTGTTTGTGCCTGCCTCGGTGTTTCAGCTCTGTAAGAAATGTGGACTAATGCAGCTCAGACCGACTGTCTAGTAAAAATAAAAATCAACTATCAAGTCACAGTAGGATGAAGAGACGGTTGGTTTATTTTGGGCACATCTCCATCTTCAGTCATGTGAAATTCTCAGTGGTAATCCTACCATGAGAGGCAGAACCTTATATGGTGTTTTTTAGTGTTTCTTTAACTATTTATCATCGCTCCATGAAAATGTTTAGAAAATGAATTAAAGTTTAAAAGCAAAATGTAAGCGCATGTGTGGACCTGTGTTTGTGTTTAGTTCAGCACCGGTGGCTACAAACGCCCTGCTGTGTGGATTGACACGGGTATCCACGCCAGAGAGTGGGTATCTCCGGCTACTGGAGTGTGGACAGCTAACAAGGTACAAGGTGTCAACTAAACTGAGTAATCTCAGTTTAAATGTTTATAATTGCCTTTTTTTTTTTTGCAAAAATTTTGTGTTCTGTACTTATGAAGTTTTTCCTCATCTATTGTAACACTATTGGGTGCTTATGTTACACGAGGCTGGAGTTTCAGTTAATGAGGTCACATTAAACCAGCAAGAGGATAAAGTGATGGACAGTTGATAAAGTGCTACTGCAACATAAATACTTTTTCTTTTACTTTTTATTGTTTACTGTCATCTTAAGTATAGTATAATATGTGAAAGTTAGTCTTTTTTATCATCTCTAAAAACCTTGTGCTCTTGCTCAGATTGCCACGGATTACGGTAGTGACGCCTCCCTCACTTCCCTTCTGGACAACATGGATATTTACTTGCTGATCCTGGCCAACCCCGATGGCTACGTTTACACCCACACCAGCGTACGTCCCTCGCACTCACCAGATAATGTTATTTCTTTGTCACCTATAAAGTGGATACTCAAAGATATTAGTCAAAGCAAACTGCTGCCGCGACCAGCTATCTTCACCATATCTTTTATTTTCGGAAGCAAGTAGAATTACCTTTGTTTTCTGTAAAAATCATCTGAGAGAAAAAAAAAGAAAACACATACTGAATGACATTTTGTGACCTGCAGGATCGGATGTGGCGTAAGACCCGTTCCCACATCCCTGGCTCTACGTGCCGTGGAGTGGATCCTAACAGGAACTGGGACGCAGGCTTTGGTGGTCAGTGTTACAAAGACTCTGGATGCATCTCATGAAGTTTGTGTTGTAGGGGGTTACAGTATTTCTTTTCTTTTGTTTTTACTTTTTAAGCTAAGTAAATGATCAGTTTCTCTTTACTTGTTACCAATAACTACTACTGCTGTAAACTGAATGTTGATGTTTAAACGTCTTAATACAAGAAATTATGTGAATATAGGTTTTATGAATATTTTCTAGGAAAACCGTTTTTTTTAAATAGCGTGGAGATGACCACTTTATTAGGTACAACTGCACTGTTTAATGCAGTTCAGTGCGTCAGTTCTGCCACAAATCCTACCTTGATGAAGGGATAACATTCACTTTTTGTTGACACTTCAGAAATGTGTTAATTAACATGCAGTGAGGTCATAATTCACATTGTTTTTGCAGTAGATTGAACTGTACAGCATTGAAAGGTGGAAGAGAATACGTGATAATAATACAGTGTATAACAATGCAGTATAGGACCACTACTGTGACCTGAATATTAAAAGTTGTAATAATACAGACAAAATAGAATTGAATTGAATTGGATTGCTGTGGAGGACCTAATGACTGACTGCAGATTGTATGTGTCTGCTTGTAACATGTCAGTGAGATTCCTCAAGCCATCTTACACTTTAGTGAGATGTCATAAAGTACTTCTGACATGTGTCAAACATTTGTCTATAATTTTGCATGACTGCGTATATCATCTCTGTGTGATGTGTCTAGGCCCCGGTGCAAGTAGCTACCCCTGCTCTGAGTCCTACCACGGCCCCTGGGCTCACTCTGAGATCGAGGTGAAGAACGTGGTGGACCTGATCGAGAGCCACGGCAACTTCAAGGCCTTCATCTCTGTCCACTCCTACTCACAGCTGCTCATGTACCCCTACGGCTACATCTGTAGCAGCGTGCCTCATCAGTCCGAACTGGTAAGACAGTAGAGAAAAAGAGTAAACTAGACATGTTTTTCAGTGTGTAAACGCTGATTTCAAGGGTAATATTATACATCTGAGAGGTTGGTAAATGTCCTCTGTACAATATCCATATTCTCGTAAAGCCAAAGGATTCTAATCTAACACCCTGATCTGAGGTCTTCCTTGCAGGCTGCTTTTTGACTGTTGACATCATTTAGCTGGGGTTTGCAATTTTCCACCTAATTAAAGTTTCATAGCTGGAAAGGTGAATAATTAGCTTTGGGGTAGGTGAATAATAAACTCATCACTACTAAACATGGCAAATTATCTTCCTTAACTCACAGGTACACACTTTTTCAGCAATATTCTGCTTCATATTCATACAGCACTGCAAATGAACTCTGAGAAAGTGCCTAATGGAGCCATAATCCTGCAGTTAATTATACATGGCTAAATCTCTGTGACACAAATTTGTGGTTTTGGGCTGTATTAATCAAGTTGCCATGAACTGATTCTGGAGCGCTCTCCAGAATCTTTCCCTTTGAGCTTGATTTGATTTGATTTAAAAACTTGAAGAAGGCCCGTCATTCTTTTCCTTTTCCGTCATATGCAATATATATGAGCATACGGCATGATCACTTGTGACAAGCACATGGTCAAACACAAAATCATTGCCATAATCAGTTTTCAGAAACACTTAGCTTATAGTGTTATGACCGCGTTGACCTGCTGACTAAACACTTGTGTAAAACTCTGCGTGTCACCGAATGACAATGACAAATTGCCTCATACAGCAGAGTGGAAACGGGAAAAAAGCCTTACTCTCACATTCAGGTGAAGCATAAACTGAGGAGTCACTTTGAACTTGTGATCTCCCTCTGCCCTCGTGACCGGCGAAGAGCTTTGATTCTGGATTATCACGTGCATTCTCTGTAACAGCTTTCATTTGTTGCTTTTCTCCTTGTAACTGGACGTTAGATGTTTTTCTCCCTCCAAAAAGGCCTCAGAGATTTAAGTCTTGACATCCATTTCTCTGATCTTTTTAGAAAACTGTCACAATGGAGGATATTAAGCATGGCCAAAGTTTCAAAAAGCGAGATCAGCATATTTTCCCCCCTTTTGGTTCTCCATGATATTAGATGTACAGCTCCAGCTATAAGAACAGAAGCCTGTTCTTCAGTTCTTTTTGCACGGAGCAGTTAGCTTAGAGTGAAGAGGTCCATAAAGCAGAGGAGCTAATATGGAGCTAATATGCTTCAGATTGTGGATAAATTTGCAAAAAAAAACTAAAGAAACAAACAAAAAGCAGAACTGGACGTGAGCAGATTTTGGTCCCTTTAAAAAGTGCTTGTTTATCGATTTTGTCTTCATCATTTTGCCTTCTGCATCATCTTGACCTCACTACCGCGTTGTTCCCTCTTTGCTTCCTGCAGGATTCTGTTGGCAGAGCAGCAGCACAGAAACTGACTTCTCTCTATGGCACCGCCTACAAGGTTGGAAGCATCTGTACTATCATCTGTAAGTAATCTCTTCTCTTCTTTGACCAGGCCAGAACATAGTAACATAAATTGCATTTTATTTATATAGCTGCCAATTACAACAACAGCCTCCTTAAGGCACTTTATACTGTAAGGTAAAGAGCCAGTAATCCAGAGAAAACCCCAACAATCAGACGACCCCCTATGAGCACGCCCTTGGTTACAGTGGGAAGGAAAAACTCCCTTTTAAGAGGAAGAAGCCTACAGCAGAATCCCTCTCAGGGAGGGGCAGTCATCTGCTGAGACTGGTCAGGGGGTCAGGAGGGAGAAAGGACAAAAGACACTGTGGAAGAGAACCAGAGATTAATAATAACTAATGATTAAATGCAGAGTGGGGTAAAAACACAGAAAGTTAAAGGAGGTGAGTGAAGAAGAAACACTCAGTGCATCATGGGAAGCCCCCCAGCAGCCTAGGCCTATGGAAGAATAACTAAGGGATGGTCCAGGATCTCCGGATCCAGCCCTAACTATAAGCTCTATCATAAAGGAAGCTTTTAAGCCTAATATTAAAAATAGAGAGGCTGTCTGTCTCCTGAACCCAAACTGGGAGCTGGTTCCACAGAAGAGGGGCCTGAAAGCTGAAGGCTCTGCCTCCCATTCTACTCTGAAGTATCCTAGGAACCACAAGTAATCCAGCAGTCTGATTCAAGTTCTAAAGTTACAGATGATTTAATGAAGTGAGTAGTTGCAATCATGCTGGGAAATCAGTTTAGGAAAGTAAACACCCTCTCGAGTTTAAGTACAGTTTTTTGGTACCTTTTTTTACATTTCCATTTTATGTTCTGGGTTATAGCTGAGTAACCAGCCCAAAGTCAAAATTAATATAGCTAAGACTTTTCATATACTTTCGATAGCAATACATCTGTCATATCTTTTCCTCTATTTTCAGATCAAGCCAGCGGGGGTAGCATTGACTGGTCCTACAATTTGGGAATCAAATACTCCTTTGCCTTTGAGCTGAGGGACACTGGCCGCTATGGTTTTATTCTGCCAGCTGAGCAGATCATCCCCACCGCCTCAGAGACGTGGCTGGCCCTGAAGCACATCATGGAGCATGTCCGTGACCATCCTTATTGAGGGCTGTACAAACCATACATAGAGGAGAAACTTCAAAATCAGCTGACGCAGCTTTAAATTTAAAGCGACCAATAAAATCCCAACGTACCCTGTTTATCTAGACCTTGTTGTGCTTTTTTGTATGAAATTGTTTTACACAAGAGGAATCTGGGAATGTGGGGATATGAGTTGTGTGAGGAAAAATATATTTCATAAATCTAAATATATAAATAAGGTACTGCAGATTTTTTTTCACTATTTTGTATAACTGAACACAGGCATACAGTAAATATACAAAAAGCATCTGGTTCAATCAGATGCTCAGTTAATTTTGATGGTTCTTATGGTCTTGCTGCTGCTAAGACACAGGTGGGTGTTTTATTCACTCTGAAATAAGGTGAAAGTTATGCCATTATCTCATGAAAATATAAAGATCCTATCAACACTTTGGCCTTGACCAAATTGGTGTTTCCACTGCAGATAAATAAAGCTGATCTAGCAGAGACAGAATTTCTGCTGAAGTGAGATTTAGACATCTCACCTGACACGATTTATTCCCACAGCAGCAGATCTAAAAGAAATCCTGTCATATATGCAGTTAAAGTACAGCATAATATTTATACATGATATCAAACACAATAAACCAGCATGGACGTAAATCTGCTCACTGATTAAATAACCTGCGGATGTCACACAGAGCTGTTTTCCGCTGATTAAAGCCTCCAAAGTTTTCTGGGCTTCAACAAAGTTAAATATGGTTCAGCCACCATATGTAGCTATTGTTTGAACAGCTTTACAGTATGTTTCCCTAAATCCACGGACATATTTGCAATATATTTTGGAAAAAGAGCCTGCATGCCGAGCTGAGATCAAACCTATCACAAACAATTTTACATCGCCACTACTGAGCATGTCAATCACCCACTGCATGTAACAACAGCGAGTAGCATTTAGGCACCGTGATGGTTACAAGTAAAAATGTTAAGAAATCAATCAGGATTTTATCCCTGAACTCCTAAGTTCAAATCCAAAGAGTTGCATACAGCAGCTCAAAGATAAACCTATATGGAAAAATGTTTTTCCAACAGATAACGTGGCTTCATGAGCTTTTACACAGAAAAGGAATTATATATATCAGGATTTAAATTTGAAGCTTCGCCCTATGTTTGCCATCACTGAAGATGGCATACTATGGTGAAGGACAGGGACAAGCATTAAAACTGTATGTCCATCTTCTTCCACGTAACTCTCTCTTGTGTGCTGACCTTCTGGGGAGAGCAACAGGCCCGATAAGATAATCACTTGCAGCATGTTTGTTTCATTATGTTATCATGCCCACTTTCCACACCTGTCTATGCAGCTCATTAGTGTGTGACAGTAAATCGCAGCAAACGAATACACTTACAATCGAATATTGTATTTGATGCTCCGCAGACAATAATATAACAGATGGTTGACCCAGTTACTGACTCAGTTTAACCCTGTTTCAGAAGTACTGTATGCATTATTGAATGTTCCAGTTCCCCATGTGTTGAATATAACGTGTCTGAATGAGGTTTAAACTATTTAGAACTTGCCCATAGGTGTGAATGAGAGTGAGAATGGTGACACACTGTCCAGGGTGTACCCTGCATCTACTTTGTCAGAGGACTTTGGCAGTGTGTCAGTCATTCGCAAAAAAAACGGCTCTAAGAGCTGATGCCTGGTAGTGAATCCGAAGAGCAGACTCCCATTGAATGAGAGCCGGCTCCCCAATTTCTCATTAGCTCTGCTTACAAACCCGAGGACAGGAGCAGAACTGATGGGCAGGCCATGCAGCCAGTCTCGCACAGGGGCACATGGGATTATACCATGTTCCATTGTGCGTCGGCGTAGTCCAGGTACAGACAGCAAGACAGCGGTGCAATAACAGGTGAATATGAGTGATGCCCGTAAAAGAAGCAGCATCCGTCAGCAATTTAAGGAAATTGGCAATACCAGAGTGCCGTCATTGCAAATTGAAAATTACAGAGAGAGCAGGTTCCACCACAAACCTGCATCAGCATCAGAACTTTCCATCCCGTGGTGCAGTGGGAGGAGAGAGGGCAAGCTAGGTCTCTGTCTACTGACCCTGGTGAGTCTGGTCCCGAACAAACAACAACTCTTGTGAGATCCACCGATCTCCTCAAAACTGCAACTATAACTCGTCCTACTGTAACACAAAGCAAAATAATTCAGTGTGTTTGTTTGCCCTGTGTTCTATTAAAAGTTTATTTAAACTTTTAATAGAACAAATTTAAACAAAAGAATGTTTTTTATCAGGACAAATGCACCCAAATTCAGCACACAAACCATTCATTTTTTGCTTATTTAGGCTGAAATATGGGGCTGAAAATGATAAAGAGCCATTTGAGAACCGAAAGAGCCGGCTCTTCTTTTGGAGCTGAGCCTAAAGAACCGACTCTCTGAAAAGAGCCGAACTTCCCATCACTAGTAGTTTCCCGCCTCTCTACATCCTGCGTGCTACGTTAGAGGACTTTAGCTTCAGACTCAGAATAGGAGAAGGCTTCACCTGATAAAAATGGGTTATTTAAAACAAATTGATATTGAAAACTTTAAGTCATGGCGAGGAAAACAAATTATTGGTCCATTCATGCGATTTAATTGTATAATTGGCACAAATGGTTCAGGTAAGTGAACTTTTTAATTCAGCAAATTTTTAGCAAGCTAGCTAATTCACCAACGTTAGCCTGGCCTTTTTTTCTAAGTAAAGGCTGTGATATAATTTTTAGGACATGGTTTAGTTTGACACATTTACTCAATTTAAAACTACTTATAAGTTTTATTTTCCCAGTAAGGGAATCCAGACAGTAGCTGCTGGCCTCTATATAGCTATATAGCCTGTCTGCTAATCTGCCTCACAGAGTCAGATTAGCTACAGGTTTCACCTGTGATAGAAATGGCTTATTTTAAGCAAAATGATATTGAATGCTTTAAGTCTTGACAAGCAAACAAGTTAATGGGCTAGTCATGCGACTTAATACTATAATTAAAACAAATGGCTTTAAAAGCTATTTTTTTAATTAGTTAATAAACTTTTATAAATGTTACCTATAGGTAAATTATTGTTAAACTAGGGCGAGCCTCCTGTTTACATTTTTTACAGTTATAAGATAAATCAGAGAATATTGTATTGGAGATGAAAACATCTTTAGGAATATTTATTGGGGTAGGATTTATGATTAACTAGCTTATTGTTAGCATAGTGTAAGTAGCGGTACCTGAAACAGTTATTCTGAGACCTGTGAAAATGTTCAAATCATACTAGGTAAGTCCAATGTGATGGATGCCCTAAGCTTTGTCATGGGGGAGCGGGTTTCTTCTCTCCGGGTGAAACACATAAGAGACCTGATCCATGGAGCTCACATGGGTAAGCCCATTTCCAACACTGCCAGGGTGGCCATGAGGTACTGCAGTGGTGAAGCGGAAGAGACCATCTTTTGTCGGATTATCACTGGTCAGTGTAATATGCCAAGTTGTGTCTTGTTTTCCATTACAATTGTCTGTAATGATTCTTGTTTTTCCCAAACTGGGCACGTAATCGTAGCAGTGGGAATGCTTCTAGTTGGAGGTGTTGTGCTATTAAAGCAGTAAGTATGATTTGGGGGTAGCATCTGCAAGACCAATATGAAAAAGATGTATATAAATAAAATTTACATTATAATGTATAATTTGTATATTTGTTATGCATTTTTCATATATGATGATGGTCTTTAAACATAAGTTAAATACATTAATAACATGCAATACTTGTCCAGGATAGGAAAATCATCTAAGAAAATATGTATTAACAGCTGGATACTGGCTCAGAGAAAAGCCAGAGTTCCATGGAGAATTATAATAAACCAGCAACCACCTGCATTGTTGTGTACAATGCAGGTCAGAGTACAACCATTATACAGCAGCACAGCATGAAACGTGGCCTTACCTAATTTCACACTGGTTACGTTTTTTATCATATTTTTTTAATGATAGATAATGTTTGATATTATTTTATTATAATTTTATTTTACACCTATGTGTTATCTAAAGATTTGTTAAGATAAGAATAAAACATCAAGTTTTATATAGCCATTTTCCCAAAAAATTACAAAGAAAAATTTTCTTTCTGGCTTTTTTTTCTGATTTATGGAGTTAAAGGTTTGTGTGTGTGTGTGTGTGTGTGTATATATATATATATATATATACACACACATACACATACATACATATATATAGATACACACACATAAGCTGGTTTCCTATATTTTTAAGGATAAACATATCCTTTTTTAATTGCTTGACATTAAAGCCAATAGTGTTTGGCAGAAACTTGCTTTGCAGTCGGCTGTTTTTATATATCTGCTGAGAATTAAGCATCCACCTCAGGACAGCAGAGATCAGTTGCATTTTGTTTTTGTTCTGCTCAAAACATAAAATTTGAGACATTTAACAGCACCATTTTTCCTACGGAAAAAGGTTTAAAAACTGTCTTTAAAAGTCTACCAAATGCTCTGCGTATTGACACCTAAGGCCAATTGTTTTTTGTTTATTTTGCCTCAGGATACAGCTTTTGATCAAATCTTGATCTGCTATCTTTTATATTTTTCAGGGAACTCCTCTGAGTATCACATTGATGGCGTACACGTTAGTTTTGCCAAGTACACGGAGGAGCTTGAGAAGATTGGCATTTTGACTAAAGCTCAAAACTGTCTGGTGTTCCAGGTAAAATGCCTGAGGCCTGCAGTTCATTCAATATTGTTGAAAATAAGCATGAAAACATTTACATTTTCCAGGTTTGCTTACTGTGGTTAAATTTTTTGTCAGTTTTCATACTATTAACTATGGCTGGAAAAACGAGAAAAAAAAAGCTGCAGTACTGTACAATAAGTTTTTGTATTCAGCATACACTGGCATATTTTATGGTGCAAGGATTAAGGTCATTGGTTCACAAACAATAAGAAGTTAATTAAATAAAATGCCCAGTCAAACAGCATAGGCTAAAGCTCAGACATTCAAACATAGAAAATCACTAACTGTAAACTCTCACTACATAAAAAATAACTAAACCAAAGTGTTTTTTTACCTTACCCACCGAATTATAGAATCAACAAAGACTTCACTCCTGCAGAGTAAGAAATAAAGCCAGTGGCATTCAACTAACACCAAAATGTAGCTGAACCTGATGCAGTATGACAACATTGGGTGTTATCTATTGCAGCATAGGATCACCACATAGAAAATTTAGGAGAGGTATGCACTCGACTGAGTTTGTTGATATCTTACAAACATTACACTTCTCATGTTTCTCACCAGGGGGCAGTGGAGTCCATAGCGTTGAAAGACCCAAAGGAGAGGACCAAGATGCTGGAATGCATCAGTCAGTCTAAAGAATATGTTGCAGAATACAACAAGAAGAAAGACGCTCTGCTGAAGGCCAAAGAGGACACTCAGTTTAACTTCAATAAGAAGAAATCTGCTACTGTCGAGAGGAAACAGGTGTCTCTGGAAAAAATAGAGGTAGCATACAAATAAGATAGTTTTTCTCTATTCTGTTATGCTTCTACATCTGCAACCCTGAAGTCACCAGATACGTTAACATACAGATGTATTAAGTGAGGGACTGAGAGCATGTGGATTGTAATGCTGCTGGAGTACTATCACTCATGCCCCTGTTGCTGCTTTTTGAATAAGGGGCTTAAATGCGTGTTTTTGTAAAACAACAACAAAACAGACATCTGCAAATCAAATCTTAGAATCTAGAATTCTTTTTAAAGTGTTCCCAGAGTTGTCTATTGACTGACATGAAACTAATGCGCTGCAGAAGACAAGAATATAAGAAGCAGTTTTACTGCTGCCAGACTGGGTGGATTACTACACCATTTTTTAGGTTCCTCTACTTTAAAACACTGCACGAAATGCAAGGGGTTCAACATAACTAATAGCCCAATGATTTGTGGCCAGTAAAAAGATAAGCTAGGATGTTGATAGGCCAGATGTTTCCTGTTTGGGCCAGTGATTCCACCAATCAACTTCACCTGTATAGCAAACTTGTTGAAATGAATGCTAACTAATGTTTTTTTTAATAGTTGGTGTTTTCACATTAAAATGCAAATCAAACTACTTCATCCAAATGCCTACTGAGAAAGTTGAAATCTGAAGAAAATCTATCAGCTTACGTCCACCTCCACTTTGTTTTGCACAACGCCAGCACAGTTGAATTAAGAGGAAGCTAAAATGGAAGCTGTATGTATGCACTGTTAACTGTTTGTTTAGCTTCCCACAATCTTGTAACGTTTACTGCACACTGCAAGCATCTGTCCACCTCTCTATCAACTGTGATCCCTGCAGCATGCAGGGGTGAGTCTAAATGGTGCTCAGCATTTACTCCATTAGATTTACATTAAAAGTGTAGCTGCTAATTATTTTGCAGATTTAGATTATTAATACATAATAGCAGAATACTAACAATTTGTGCTGTAATATTGTTGCTCACTCCAGCAGTATGTAAAGTATTTAAATGAGCTTTTATTTTTTTTTTTTTGTGAACCAGTAAAACACTGATATTAGCCCAGGAGCCAGTTGTGGAGGAAATGCTGGACACTATAAAGTAAATTGTAATGTCAAGATGAATAAAAAAAGACCTTGCTGAACTGACACATTAAATGTGTTGTATATCCTAACAGTTATTTTCATTTCCAAAACAAAAAAAAGCCTCATTATTTAGATATCATGTGGAAAAATAGTTTTCCTCTCCCAGCCTAAACTTGTGAGGTCCAATGGTGCGTTCACATCAAATACAAGTTGAAGCTTTGCCTGGTGTTGCTTGTGTGAATTCAGTTGTGTTGGAAACTTGTAACTATTTGCCCTTACTAAGCCAACATTACAATGAGGAGTACAACCGAGAGCTTGACTCAAGTTACAGAGATAAATTTTCACTCATTTTTTCCAAACTCTGTGCTTCTTTTCCTTTCTCTGTCTAAAAGCAAAGTTGAAACTGTAATTGAGCCTTCATTTCTGATTGGCGGTAACGTCAGAAGAGAATTCAGTTTGTAGGAGAATCCCAGCTTCATCGTGTGACTTCATGAAGGTCTTTCTCATTAGAAGTGGCATGCACTGCATTTCTATTGGACATGTGAATGTATGTTGACCATGCCACGGTCAAAGTTGAACTTTGACTACTCCATGCATGAGTGCTTCCTGACCAGCACAGGAAACTCTTATTGCATGAAGCAAGCCATTCAAAAAAATATGATTCAGTCAAATTTGATTACATTTTATATGCATAGTCCCAATTCATAATATTACAATTAATACAGAGAAAACCCCAAAAAGTCACATGACCCCCTTATGAGCAAGCATTTGGCAACAGTGGAAAGGAAAAACTTGACTGTGGTCACTGGAGTTTATAGTTTCAAGACTAGAGTTGCCAATAAGCAGAGTTTTTTCTTCTGCGTTATGTCGCCGTGTGAGGAAAATAGATTTGAAACATGAATGGCTGGTGGTGTACCAAGGGTTCCTGTTTCAGACTACACTTCCTCGTCATGTTTAGTTGCCTTTCATATTTACAGGCGCAGAAGTACCAGGAACTGTTGGATGAACTTCACCAAAACCGCCTGCAGCTGTGCCTTGCTGAGCTCTACCATAATGAGAAGGGCATTAGTGTGCTCAGTGACACCCTTAAGAAGAGACAAGATGCTGCAGCTGCCGAGAACAGTAAACTGGTGATGTGGGAGCAGATGGTCAAAACTGAAAAGAGGGAACATGGACGGCTCACAAGAGAGCAGCAGCACCTTGACAAGGAGATCAGGTGTGTTAGTCTTTGTATATGGCGTCAAATTTTGAGGTCCGTGAATATATTTTAATTTCACTGATTTTGTATTAATTTACAGGGAAGGGATTGGTGAAATCATCTCTTTACTTCAAATCAGATATAATTAAAAAAATTTCTATTAAAGAAAATAATCTCATTCATTCTTACACACAGCACACAGGAACAAATCCTGTCTCAGTCTCAGTCCCAGTACATAAAAGCCAAAGTGAACACCTCTCACCACATAAAGAAGGCTGAGGAGCTCCGTGATGCCCTGAAGAAGAGTCAGAAGATGGTGGCAAATAAAGAGCAGGAGCTGGAAGAACACCAGCAGGAGATTGCTGAACTTGAGAGGACCTGGAGAAACTATGAGAAGCAGGTCCAGGAACAGGGAGCTTCGCGTGGAAGAGAGGTTGTGCTGGACATGCAACAGGTCTGTCTTTTTAAGTGTCAGCTACTTTTGAACTGCACATGCCTTAAAAAGAACAAATGAACCAAGTAAAATTTAAAAGTTAAACTTATAATTTATTTATTTATTTGCTGGTTGTATATGTGCTGCAGTTAGAGAAATACAAAGAGCTGAAGGACCTTGCCTGGAAGCAGGGGGCTGTCTTCAGCCAAGAGGCAGAGAAGCTTCACTGGGAGGTGAAAGCCAACTGTGAAAAGATAGCCTTTAACCAGCGCAGAAGGAAGGATGTTGAGGTACATCCATGACACACTTCTATATGGAGTATTCATACATTTAAATCAATAAATAGATCAAATAGTTGTTCAATCTAATCTTAACCATATTTTACATCACAGAATGCTATCAGGAACAACCAAACACAGCTGGAAGATTTGACGTGCAGAGCAGAGAAGTTAGAGGAGTACACCAAGACCTGCAAGTATGTTGTGTATGGCTCAGACCAAATATTTGTTTTGCCAGCCACTAAAATCTAAATCAAAAGGAAATGTAACGTTTGTTTTATAGTTATCTGGTAGATATGTAGTTATGAAAGCAATCTATGCATCAGGTCATCCCTTGAAGAGTACCGCCAGCAGGAGGAAAGCCTGAGTGCAGAGCTGCAGCAGGGCCGCCAGCGTACTGAGGAGGTGAAGCAGGAGCTGAGCCAGGTGATGGAGGAGCTGGGGAATGCCTGTTTGGACAGGCAAGAGAACAAGCGGCAGCTGCAACACAAAGAGCTGCTAGAAAAGCTCTGCAGACTCTACCCTGAAACTGTGGTAAGGAGCAGTAAATAGAGGGAGGGCAACAGTACCTGAAAACTGTGGTTCAGAACATGTACACATCACATACCTTGAGACATCATATACCTTTTTATTCTTAAGGTGAATGAAAAACAAAAACATAAAAAAAATTGTTTTAACATAGGCCTGATTAATTGATCTTGAGTCTATTAGAAAGATAAGATTCAAACCATTGTAGCACAGCATGCTCTACCTTCTGGTCAACAGTATCAAAGCTGCACTGAGGTCCAACAGGACAAGCACAGAGATGAGTCCACTGTCAGAGGCTCTAAGAAGATCACTTGTAACCTTCACTAATTCACTAAAGAATGAATTCTGAAACCTGACTGAAACTCTTCTTCTGTTTTACAACTACTCTTTCAAGGATTTTGGAGAGAAACAGAAAGTTGGAGATTGGCCTATAATTAGCTAAGACAGCTGGGTCATTGATGGGTTTTTAAGTAATGGTTTAATTACTGCCACCTTAAAGGCCTGTGATATATGGCGCATTAATAGTGATAGATTGATCATATTTAAGTTTAGATGTGCTCTGAATCTGCAGTTTACAGATTATCTGCTTTAAGCTGCATGTTTGTGAGTTACACCATGGAATCAGGCACTTTTGATTTGAAGCTTTCTTTATCAGAGGAGCCATGGTATAAAGAGTTGTATGCAGCGAGGAAGTAACAATATTAATAAGATAATCGACCTCTGTGGGACCAGAGTTTAGGTAGCTGCTCTGCACTGTGTTGGCACATAGCATTGAAGAGCATGATAACGAAGGAATTATATCCTTGTCGTATTTACAGCACTTCCAGAAAGAATTCTATGATAAAATGTATCCACCATTGTTCTGTAATCCATTATTGTATATCTATCTATCGATCGGTCTGTCTGTCTGCCTGTCTGCCTATCTATCTATGTTAAAATCACCCACTATATTTATTTTATCTGAACTGAGCACTAAATCAGAGAAGAAATCTGAGAAATCAGACAGAAACTCTGAGTAAAGACCAGGTGGACGACAGATATCAACAAATAAAACTGTTTTTCAGTTTTCCAATCAAGGCTAAGGCTACGTTCACACTACAGCCTGAAGTGACACAATTCCGATTTTTTTTGCCCTCATGCGACCTGTATCCGATCTTTTCATGACAGTCTGAACAACACAGATCCGATTTTTTCAAATGCGACCCAGGCCACTTGGATATGTGGTACTAAATCCGATACGTATCCGATCTTTTCAAATGCGACCGCAGTCTGTACGGACGCTATGGGACGCACCGCATCGATCCGACCTGCACGTCATTGATACTCGACAAATGTCACTATTCTGCGTCCCGTGTTACAGGGATGCGTGAAGGAAAACAAGCTTATTTTCGCTATTGCTTGGAGATTTGTTTAATAAAAGTTAAATTTAAAAAAACAAAAAAAAAACAAGCTTACTTCCGCAAACATTGAGCACCCTCC
>VUQK01022914.1:0-10085 GCA_015106715.1 Bujurquina vittata | reverse complement strand
TTTTGGACATTAACCCCATGTCTTTGAACATGTGGGAGGAAACCCACGAAGAGAGAGGCCCCGTCCTCCAGTTGCTCCAGTTTCCTCCCACATTTGCAGCTTCAGCTACTGTATAGAACAGCGGTCTTTTCCAAAGTGCCATGAGAATGTTTTTAAAGCTAAAGTTGTCCCTCAGTGGACCAAGAGAAGCAGTTTAATCGTACATCGTTGTTGTTTGCGGATGCGTTGTTGTCGCTTGTGCATCCGATTTAATTTAATTTAATTCTAAAACACGGGAATACAAAGGTTTCGGCTCTGAACTTTTAAAAAAAAGTGATTAATTGCGATATAAATTTTAACGCATTAAAATCTTTTTAATTAATTAATCAAAATTAACACGTTAAAGTCCCGGCCCTTTTATATATATATATATTTATATATATATATATAATATTGCCCAAAGTCTTCTCTCACCATCCAGATCACTGAATTCAGCTGTTCCAGTCACTTCCACAGCCACAGGTGTATAAACCAGCACCTCGGCATGCAGACTGCTTCTGCAAACATCAGTGAAAGAATGGGTCGCTCTCAGGAGCTCAGTGAACGGTACCATGATAAAATGCCATCTGTGCACCAAGTCTAGTCATGAAATTTTCTCACTACTAAATGTTCCACAGTCAGCTGTCAATTGTATTATAACAAAGTGGAATGGCAGCAACTCAGCCACAAAGTGGTAGGCCACGTAAACTGACAGAGCATGGTCAGCGGATGCTGAGGCGCATAGTGTGCAGAAGTCATCATCATCACCACCAAGCTCAATGCAAAGCACCGGATGCACTGGACTCAGAGCAGTGGAGATGTGGTCTCTCAAGTGATGAATCACACTGTTCCATCTGGCAAGCTCATAGAGGAGTCTGGATTTCATGGTTGCCAAGGGAACAGTACTTGTCTGACTACATTGTGCCAAGTGTAAAGTGGTGGAGGGGGGTTTTGGTCTGGGTGGTGTTTTTCAGGAGTTGGGCTCGGCCCCTTAGTTCCAGTGGAAGGAACTCTGGATGCTTCAGCATATCAAGACTTTGGGACAAGTTGATGCTCCAACTCTGTGGGAACAGTTTGGGGATGGCCCCTTCCTGTTCCAACATGGCTGCACGGCAGTGCACAAAGCAGCTCCATAAAGACATGGATGAGCCAGTTTGGTGTGGAAGAGCTTGACTGGCCTGCACAGAGTCCTGACCTCAGCCTGATAGAACACCTTTGGGATGGATTAGAGATTGTGAGCCTTCTCTCCAACATCAGTGTCTGACCTCACAGATGTGAGGAATAATGGTCAGAAATTCCCATAAACACTCCTAAACCTGTGGAAAGCCTTCCTAGAAGAGCTGAAGCTGTTCTAGCTTCCAAGGGTGGGCTGACATCATACTAAGGCCTCTGGATTAAGAATGAGCTGTTGCTCAAGTTCATATACATTTGAAAGCAGATGAGCAAATACTGTCAACAATATAGTGTAGATTAAAATACAATGACCACCTGCGAGGTAAACGAGCATCTAGATGTGAACTTGCTACTGTGAAAGGTTGCAGGTTTTCAGCTATTTTGCAGTTTAAATTGTATCTTCAACCTTATTTAAGAGTTTAATTCCATGAACAGTTTGCCTTCCATTTAAAAAATTATTTGAGGTATGGATTGTTTGCAGTGCCCATTAGCAATGAGGGCACTATTTTCTTAAAGTCTGCTCTTTAACTGCTTCTTACTTTCAAATACTTGGTGTAGATGTAGTTAAAATGACTTTGATTTGTTAGCTTAGAAATGAACCAAATATCTACAGAGGAGTTTTAATTTAAACTGATGCAATGAGTCCACAGACACAAACACACACACACACACACACACACACACCCAGTTGCTTCTTTACTCTGAAACTGCTTCATGTTAACTGTACAGCAATAGTAAGGTGCATTTCATCTCAACACTGAATCTAAAGTGAGCACAGATGTTTTTTTTTTGTTTTTCTCCTGCTAGATCGCTGCTCTGATTTCACAGCAATTTGCAGCACGGCCAGTTTCATTCACAATGGGCACGCGCAATCTCTCGACAGTCCTGTTCCTGCTTGATTTTGCGGGCAAAACAGCAACCAGCGAGAAACTGAGGCAGAAGTAGAGGAAAAGGGAGCTGAAAGGACAATTTTGGGCTTCCTATTAAATATAAAATTCCAGGAGCAAATATCGATACTTCCGATACCAAACCTTTACGCTTTAAAATTGATTATCAGGTCCAAGTACTGATACTTTCAATACTTCAGTCATTTTAGATAATGTATCTTACCAAGAACATATTAGAAAGAAACTAAATTGTTGATTATTATTATTGATTATTACGGGGTGGATGGGAACTACTTTTTCTTCCGCCAGTTGCAGCGAGCTGCTGCTGCTCACTCACGCAAACATCGGCTGTGTTCACAACTGTTTGTGAGAAAACAGTGAGAAGCTGTGATAACACATCAAACCTCATTAGACACGACAGAATACACCACAATACTGAATACAAGGCACACATGATGACGGCACCCAAACGTCAGGTGCTGCTGTTAGGGCAGGACAGACGGAGTCCTTTGGTGTTCCAGGCAGGCTCTGTCCAGGTCCAGAGAAAGGAAATGTAGAGTTTTAAGGGGTAATAAGCACCGTTTGAGTTGGACAGATTAACTAAGATAGTATAAGTAATGCAATAAACACATCCTTCAACACATAGCTGCATGATTTCAGCTTGGAGTAAGATGCTTACGTGAGATAATCTCACAGAGGTAAAAAAGCCTACATTTATTCAAGTAAGCGTTCCTAAAGTGGTTTAATAGGTGTAAATAATAAAATAAATTAAATAATACAGAGCAATTTTGATAAAATCTGCCAAAGTGATTTAAAAAATATATACTAGAAAAGATGAATTTAAAAAAATGACATTTTACCAATAAAATATAATTAATTTATTATCAGTCTACTTTGTGTTATTTGTTAAATGATCACTTTAAAATATAGGTATATCAACAAACATGCAATTATTGCGGCATTTATTTATTTAAAGTGTTGAATAGCCCTATTATTTGTTTTTTGCCCTGTGATTTTGTTTCATTTAAGATTTTTGCACAAAGGATCGGTATCGCCAATACCAGCTTGAATTTTACTCGGTATTGTGTTGCAAAGGAAATCTGTGGCATGGAACATCACTAGTTTAAAGATGAACACACTGACGTGTTGCTTAAGGAGTGTTTATTAGCAATAGCTGCAGTCAAGTTTACTTATATCGTTTTAAAAGAACGAGGTTGACTAAAGTGCTGTAAACGTGCTTCTTTTTTTTTAGAGCACTATGCACCGACTAGAAGGACACGCTTGTCATCAGGTCACATGGTCCAATCAGATTCAGGTCCCTTCAATGACCCGTAGGATCAACCACTATCACAGAATATCACCTTCACTGAATTAGCAAACTAGAACAGCATTTAGCTTTTACCAGCAGCAAGCTAATGCTAATTAGCCCCCACCCCAACACGCGCGTGCCTGGCTGAAATTTATTTCTGGCTAGAACCCTGCTCTTTATTTCCTCTTAAATGGTGACATTTGTGAGTCGAGCAGCAGAGTGCACCCAGCAAATACTTACCAAATCTTTTCTGCCAATGCCAAACACCTTATTCTGTTGACTCATTTGCTGTTCCTTATTGGGTGATTGAAGTCTGAACAAAGATATATTGGCAATTTAACAATTTATTCATCCAACATGGCGCCACCTCATGCTGGTCAAACTGCTGTGGAGCGGCATCCCAGCCAGTGTGGTTGTGTTGGTCGCTGTGGCATGAACAGCACATCTAGACTAATTTCAGAAGTGTTTGATGGGATTGAGGTCAGGACTGCAAGCAGTTTCTCCCATGGGCGCAATCCACAGGTCTCTTGACAAGAAGTTCCTTTTTGTGCCAAGTTTATTTCCCATCAAGTTTTAAAATTGACACATTGTCACAGCTCCTGTTAACCACACCTTGTGTTTCAGGGGCAGGATCCACTTCTGCCAGCTGGGTTGTACACTACATCCAGTTGGTGCTGAGCCTCCCTCTGTATACTCCAACAGCCTTTCCTGCTGTTGATTTATTCTCGATACAGAATCCCGAGTGCTGAAGGAGCTTAGCGGCAGAAAGTGTTTATTGGGGGTCAGAGTGTTCCCACTTCTGAGGCAGCCCAGTGGATAACCCTCTGGAATATTCATTTGTCAATCTTCAGTCTGCTGTTGAGTCTCATCCCCGTCGCAAGCATGACATTAATAGAGAAGTCAGCATTACCTCAAACTTTCTTCATGACTATGAACACCCAACATGTTGGCATTAAGAGCTTTATTCAAGACAGAAGACAGCAGGAATATGTATACACATTTTAGAAGTCTTGCAGTTACTCAACATCGTTCCTCTCATTGTGACAGGGTGTGGGTACAGTGGTGTTAGTGCAGGGTACAGAGTCCAAAGTTATTTTTCTTACACCAGCTTCAGCTGCTCGACCGTAAGTTGCTCAATCTTCAATTGCTCGAGCTTCACGAGCTCACCTCCCAGCAGCATGCTCTCTGCCGTCACACTGCTGCCCACCGTCACATTGCCGCCCTCTGTCATGTCGACCCATGCCATTTCGTTGCCACCCGCCGTTTCGTTGACCCCTGCTGTCACGTCAACCCCCAGCAGCACTGTCACGTCGACCCCCAGCGTTTCATTGCCGTCCACCGTCATGTCGACCCACGCCGTGTCATTGTCACCCACCGTCACGTCAACCCCGAGCAGCATAGCTCTGACTGTCATGTTGCTCCCTGCAGTCACATTGCCCCCTAAAAGCATGCTGCCCACCGTGACGTTAACCCATGCCGTTTCATTGCCCCCTGCAGTCACGTTGCCCCCTGCAGTCACGTTGCCCCCAAAAAGCATGCTGCCCACCGTGACGTTAACCCATGCTTTTTCATTGCCCCCCGTAGTCACATTGCCCCTAAGCAGCATACCTTTAACTGTCACATTACCCCCTGCAGTCACGTTGCCCCCTAAAAGCATGCTGCCCACCGTGACATCCACCCATGCCGTTTCATTGCCCCCTGCAGTCACGTTGCCCCCCGCAGTCACGTTGCCCATCGTCTCAGCTTTCTCCGTTTTGACCTCAGGCTTTTCTGGGGGCTGCTCATGTTTCAAGTTCCCAGCTGGTGCCTCAGTATCCACTTCACTGGTTTCCTGTTGTACTGTGAGGGAAAGATAAGCTGTTGAAATCTTAAAGCATCAAGCTTACACACAGAATTACAAACAACTGCTCCCAGACTTTAGATGCACTGTGCAAGACGTCCTTAACCAGTCAGGTCATATGTAAGCACAATGTTGAATATATGAAACATCAGCATTTTGGGAAGTCCATGCAACTCCTGCAAGTACTGGCCACAGGTACCCCTCCTGCATATACAGGTGTACTGTGAAATTTCTCAAATGCTGGAAAGGTGCTACATAAAATTGATCTTGCCCGCAGAGCTTACCTTCATTAACATTTTCTGTCAGCATGGACTCCATTGACTGGAGGAGGGCAAGCACACTCTGGAGAGAACCTTCACTGGGTGCAAGGCCTGTAAACACAACTATGGTTTATGGCTACAAAAGGCTTTTATTTTGGGGGGGAAAGTTTAGAGAACAATGTTTAGCAGGATTTCATAGTTGAGAAATGTCATCTTTGCTGATCCATCAGCACCTACAGACCACCTGTCACCACGCACAACTCAGTCACTTTCTATAGTTATACTGTAGCTTTCATTTTCTGGCATCTCCTTCCTAACAAGATGTAGGCAGAAGACAATTTTTCCAACCAGAATTCTGTAGAGGGATTTTTTTTAAAAGCAGTTACTCCCATTAATTTATGCCACACTGAGTTATCACAACTGCTTTTATGCCTCAAAACTGAAGGAAATTTGTGCCGATTCAGTTCTTTTTAACAAAGCTTCTTGTTAATAAATCTTATACGGTTATCACTAAATGAACTTGCAATGTGTTTCTCAAAGCTTAACCAAGTAACTTAAGTGACAGTGATTCCTTTCCCGCATTATTCTTCTGCAGCTTTTCATCCTGATTTATTGCACTTCCAAACAGGACAAACGTCCTCCGTCAACTGTCTGTGCTGTTTTTTTGACAAAATAAAGTCATTTGCAACAGCTAAGTGACATTTCAGGACTTTTACACCAGATCCGTCTAATAATCTCAAGATTTTATCTTAACTCGTCCGTCCGGTCTTACATACAGTATCTGCTTCTGAGTTTTTAAACAGGAGTCAAATAACAGAAACTGCCAACCTTCAGCAAACCAAACAGCCAAGAGGCAGGTAATAACAGTCCAAACAGCTCCCATTGTTCCAGTTGCCAAATAAGAGTGAAAGCCGCCTGTGAGGTTTAAAAAGGCAGCAGTGCAGGCGGCACATCTGCAGCTCATCAGCCCCAATCAGGGAGAAAAGAATTGGTGGCTTTATATTAGGACAATAACAGAAGCTTTATGCTGGGGGGCCTTGGTGATCTGAGTCTAAATGGCAGAACAATACGTGGCAATCCTGGGAGACACCTGTTTTATTGTTAAATTCAGAAAATCTGGGCAGCCATTCATGGCTTTGTATTATCTGGAATTTGATTGGCCGGCCTTGAGCTGGGAATCTCACGTCTCCACGGATGTTATGCAGACAGAAGCTCAGTGTTGGTGCACGGAGGCTGTGTTCATGCTCACAGTCACAGGTTGCATCAGTGCAGCAGAGATGAGTTTGAATCAAAGCTGCTGATGCTGAGATTCACTCACCGAATTCAACATTTATACAGGCTGCATGCTGTCAGTGCAGGGCAGGGATCCTCAGATCCAGGCCCCGTGGTCCAGGTTTTAGATGTGTCTGCTTCAACACACCTGCATCAAATATAGAAGTCATTAGCAGGACTCTGGAGAACTCGTCCGCATACTGAGGAGGTGATTCAGCCATTTGATTCAGGTGTGTTGGATCAGGGACTCATCTAAAACCTGCAGGACAGCGGCCCTCGAGGCCTGGATTTGAGAATCACTGGTGTAGATCATACTGGGTAATACTGGGTTTCATCTTTGTGAATTGAATGCCTCTGTGAGCCCTGAGCATCCTCATGGTGGTCTTTAGGTGGAGGCACATCCATCCACTGCTATGGAGGAGTTTAAACTCCCTTTCACAGTTTCAGTGTCAATTTTATTTCTAGAGCACATTTAAAACAACATTGTTGACCAAAGTGTTTTACAAGATCAACTACAAAAGTAAGCAAGATAATTGCATAAGTTTAATAAAACATAGAACATAAAGACAGGAATATAATAAATCTGATGCAATAAAACAAACTAAAACGGTTTTCTGTGTCCTACAGAACAGATTCAAGCGGGATACTTTCATTAGTATTAAAATCTAGATTGGAATAACATTATTTTATATTATTACAATAACATATAATGAGGTTGTTAGTTTTTCACAAAAGTAGATGGTAGAAACATCCTCCAAAGAGCTTTTATTTTCTGACTTCAAGTACATTTCAGAGCCTGTACTTTTTAAAAATTTTTATTAAGTTGAAAAAGTACTTCAATTTCTAGCTTTTTAACACAAGTACTAGTACTCCTACTGAAGTACAGTTTTGCCACCTCTGTTCAAATGTAACGGATATGCAAGAGCTGAGAAAAATCTAAACTACAATCCGAGGAGGTTGTTTCATTTGTGGTGGCAATGCAGCACTTTTTCACCCCAGCTGGGAGCTTGTATACGGTGGACAGATTCTCCACTCACCTGCTGCAGGTGGAGTTCACTGGCTTATTTGAACTCCACCCTAGCATGCCTAAACTTTTATCTGAAAAAGACTGAAAAATGAGAAAAATGCAAACTTTTACTAAATTTCAACATTTAGTTAATTTCAAACTGGTTCAGGCAAACAGATCAGAGCATTTGTATATCTGACACACAACCCAGTAGCAATTGCACAACCCTCAAGTGCAATCCATCAAAAGTGGCATAAAACAGACAAAAGGCATCTGCCAAGATTGCTGATCATGCACTATCAAATTTGAGTCACAGTTATGTATTCGGATCCCTAAATTCCTGACTGATCGGTCTTAATTATCAGATGAGATCTTATCCGTTTTTTTCCTGGCACATGTGGATCTTAACGCCAGTAGTGCCATCTGATTTTTTATACACTAGGTTAAAAAAAGTAGGATATTGACTCTTAACATTATAGTAAATGTATCTTCAGGGGGGCTTTTACACGACTATCTCGGGGGCTCGAACCTCACTGTTTAAAATATTTGATGCATATAATCTAAAATGTTACTTTTATTACATTTTTAGTAAATATGATCTACAAGTGGAGTGTGATATGTATCCGCTCCAGACTGTTAAATGTTGCACACTCATATTTTATGTTGCTGGCTGAGAAAATCCCGCCAAAAATCGTTAATAAAACCTTGGTACCTGATTTGTTGTGGCATAATCGAAGGTCCTTGACAAAGGTAAATATAATGCAACCACAGCACAGTTGAGAATTGCTTTATTTTTCCTGTTATGGAATAGATACGTCAAACATTTTCCCACATCGATAAAAAAAATGTGTTTTCTCAGACGTGCACGTGTCTCATAATCAGTATATTCCAAAGGTGTGCTCCTTCCCGTCTCTGTATCTGTCCAGGTAGCGTAGCGGCTGGCGGTGGGGGTATTTGACCTGTGGGGGGTGGTACACTGGAGGCCTGATGAACTCAAACACCGGCTCCCTCATGTCTGCGGGGAGAAGAGGCAGGAAAGCAGACCGTTAAACTCACGTTACTTGCTGTCAGAAAAAATGTTGGCCCCCGCTTAGACGAGTGCTTTAGTGACGTGCCGCGAGCCCGGGCACGCACTCTGTTGTGTTTGTCGTAGCGTGACTCACTTAGTGTGTTGTGAAAGGTGTTTGTCACGGATTCGTCCCACTGGCACTGAAAGAAGGCCAGGCCCGCAGGAGTCAGACCGTCCTGGTACTTTCTGTAGAAGTCGACCGTCTTAAAGGTGCGAAGCGCCAGTGAATGGCTGGGAGGAGAGACAGCACATGCTCAGTGTGTATTTAGTTACCATGCAACTTAACACTTCTGTGCTCCGTCAGTACATTTGTTAATCCAGGAGATGTTGAGCTCTGCTTAGCATAAATGCTCTTAAGTCCACTTGTCAAACACATTTGATTTTATTTGTTTGGTAACTGTTACAGAGCCAGGCTTGCTCCACCTCATTACATGCAAGTACCGGGACTATCAACCGCCTGTCTGACACATCGAATTATGTTTAAGATGAAACCAGCCCAAACTTTAGGTCTCCAATAACAGCGTCTAACTCAGGTTTATCATGTTTCAGACGTTTATGCAATTAAAGCATTTTACAAAAAACAGGCACCTGATAAAATGTATTCCTACATCTCTCTGCTCTCCAGTATTTCATAATGGATCCAAATTTGTGTAACTAAAATCTGTGATGGGTTCCTTGCACATAAAATGATCTCATTATCTGAATCCTGTTTAGTACCATCACTGTAACAGAGCATGTCTCCCACCCTCTGTTTAGTGCACCGCTCACCATGGCGAGGGCCGGATGTTTTCCTGGAAGTCGATGGCTCCTTCCTGCTTGAAGAGGACGTAAATGTAGCGGTGGAAGCCCGTACCTTTGGCAGGGAAGGGGGGCAGGTAGTGGCACAGCTCCTCGCCGGCCTGCACTGCTGCGCCTGGTATGTTCCCCCTGCAAAGACGCATCATTTTGAAGTCACTAAACTCACATCAGTCTTCTGGTAGATGATACATGGAGTTAGTGTAATAGAGTAGCAATAGAGTAGTGTTAGTGCTCATCTTCAGGGAAATCGCTCTGGCGCTGTAGGAGACGGCTGCCTCTCCAGTAGCTCTGTAGTAATTAGTGTTTAAAACTTATTTTCATCCGTTTTACATTCTTCATTCATATACTATGGATCATCTTTCTTGCTCATATCCTATGGATATTTTCTTTAATTTCCCTGATGGAACCCTCCCAAAGGGATTAATAAAGTTTTATCTAATCTAATCTTGATGT
>VUQK01022910.1:14553-28523 GCA_015106715.1 Bujurquina vittata | reverse complement strand
TCCAAATTACTTTTCTACTGCAAGCCCATTTTTAGTCACAAATGAGGGATTAAGCATAAAAAACATATTTCAATTTCTGTAGCCCCCGAAGTCAAGTGCATTCACCACCGTAGTGAGATCAAACGTGCACATTGTGAATGAAACTGCCCGTGCTCTGTGGCAGATTGCAAATTGCGGTGAAACGATACAGAAGCAACGGAGCGATAGAAGCCGGGGCGGAGTCCGCAGCGCGCTCCGTGAGACGCAGAGAAGCGCAAACTTGCTTGGATTTGAATCGTTAGGTTTTGTATCCAATAAAGCGAGGAAGTTAACAAATAAATTGGAGAATATTCTGTCAATTTAGTGATATTTCCACAGTTGCGGTCTCGACCGGTCTTGAAATAAAATCCCGAGTCCGCAACGTCCGAGTCCATGACAAGACCGAGACCAAATGACGTCGAGTCCATGACAAGACCAAGACCATCAAAAAGCGGTCTCGAGACCGGTCTCGACACCAAGACCGATCTCGAGTACTACAACACTGGCTGGTTGTCAGAAACCCTGCATGCAGGGCACACGTGGAATGCGTAATACACGGGAACATCTGTGCCGAGTATGGTCTGGATATGTGGGATACGGCCCCAAAGAGGGTTGAGATTGACCAAGCTAAGATCCTGGATGGATAAACTGGTGATGGCTAACCAGTCATATTGTGGTTTGGCATTTGTGATAAATCAGATTGTGAAATTGTTTATTGTTGAATACATGTAACCACTTTATGTTGACTTAACCCTGTTGCAGCTTTCTGTGAAATCAGTTTAGAACATTACAATGCATCCATTATCCTTTCTGTGCCACCTCTTAACACACTTTCAGATTTTCACAGGCATGAACTGAGCTGATAAATATCTAAATGTAAACCTCCCGCGTCACCACTGCCATCACACTCCCTCTCAATAGTGTCCTAATAAATCAGTCATCCACTGATGCACATCTCTCCTCAGACAAGTCCAATCAGCCAGCTGCAGCAGGGCAGGTGAGGAGGAGTCAGGCAGGTGGGTACAGTGGAGCCTGCAGGGCTCGCAGGAATCTGTGTGTGTGTGTATGAAATTTTAATGATGGTGGGTGGTTGGGCATGAGTGCTGAAACGTCTGTATTAGGGGCTGCATTGCTTGGCAGGCTGGGAGTCCTTGGAGAGACAAACGAGGAGCTCAGCCAGGGGAGGAGAGCTTTGATCAGTTCCTCTTATTTCCATATCACAATACGCCAACCGCTCTTCCTGCTAAATGAAAGACAGCACGGATTATGAGAAACTGGGCTTAAGCAGCAGAGCTGCATATGCTCGCCTCTTGGACAAGAATGAGAATGATGATCCATTGTGCCATTTAATTCATCCTCTTCCATTGCAGTGTTATTTTCACCAGCATTTGGACACTTCACCTGCAGTTGCTTAACCATATTACACTATTGGATGTGTTTTAGAACATGTGCATTTTTAAATTCTCTGTATTTCTCTCTCTCGCTCTCCATATATATATATATACACACACACACACGTGGTGTATTTTAGTACCTGTAATTGTGTGTGCATTATTATGTAACCACTGCCAAGTGAGCTACTGCTGGTGAGTCTCAAGAGACCTATTTTCTTGGTTAAATTAGAACAACAAAAACAAAACAAAAAATAAAAATAATGAATGCACATGTTTATATAATAAATAGGCACGGTAAACATGGCAGGGCATATTTAAAATAAACCTATTACATCCATTTCTAGGTAACCCCCTATTTTTTTAAACAGCAAAGAAGGTATACTACTTTTATTTTTTATTGAGCCAAAAAAACTCATAAAGACTCATAGCAACAAAAGCTAAATAATGGCTAGCAATCATACAATATAGACACTATCTCTCCTCAGTTTATTTCTGTCATTTCTTTTTACAATCATTTTGCCACTCGCCAGTGAAATATGCCTTGTAGTATTTAATAGTGCCTTGCAACCAAAAACCCATACAACTACAGTTTAAATAATTGCCGCTAATAGGAGAGTTGCTGCGGCTAAGCGGGTAGAGCAAGTCACCTATAGAAGGGAGGCAGTTCAATCTATGGATGCTGCAAAGTCTGATGACATCACAGATCAACTACAATATCATGTTTTATGACAAGGCATGCAGATGCCTGTTGTCTGCACAATTACCCTGGACTCTACCTGAATATCTGTTACAAAAAAATGGCAAATACTTGAGGATTAATAAAATAATGGGGGAAATGCAGCCGGTTCAAAAGGTGGAACCCTGGTAAAACTGCTTCTAGAAACAAAACCTTTCCGTAAAAAAGAGGAAGAAAACAGAAAAGACAACAGCTCAGAACACAATTGACCATTTTCTGCATTTCCAGAAATGAGTATTTCTCCAGTATGTGTTCACAGTGGTTATGGAGTACTTTGATGTTTATGCTGTATGTGGTGTGTGCTGCTGCTTGTACAGTGTGCTTGTCTGTTTTTAGTTCAGCAAACTCTGTATACTTGATGAATGGTGCTCTTTTCTCGTCTCTGTTGTTTTTTTGTTTTCCCCACAGTGGCACCGAGCTGACGGAGTATTCCTTACGGTTCCAGAATGCATTGTGTGTTTCTGGCATCAAAGGATTGGGGATAGGCAGATGGGTGGGTTGGGGGGGGGGCAGCATGTACATTAAAGCAGGGGAAGCGGCAACAGTAGCAGTGGAGAGATATAGATCAAGCTGTGACAGTCGTATGACACCCAACTCTTTGCAGGCCCCGCAGTTAAGTGGAGAGGTTTCCAAAAGCCTTGTTTCCTTATCTTTGATCATGGCTATATTGCACTTGTGAGTGCTAATCTGTATCACTTAATGTTTCTTTTTGTATAGTAATAGAGTTGGATGAGATGAAATTGTCTTTGTTTCTAATTTGGCCTTGTTCTGACACATTCAAAGAACCCCCCCCCCCTTAGTGTAGTTACTCTATGCGTCTCAAATTCTACTCCTGCGCTGCTTCTGCCACCCCACTTGGCCCAGTTTATGATGCATATCTAATCCATTATACACTTGATATCCTGCGGATATTTACTTTGAATACATGAACTACATAATTTTGAGCAAAGCGTGTTCGTGTATCCGTTTGTATTCATTCGTGTAGCCATGTTATTTGGAGGCTTTTCATTGGCTGTGAGTGATTTGCTGAGCGGCATGTAGACACAACAAGGGCCAAATGATATTACTGTGTGACTGGGATGAGCAGTAATCTTGAAGTCTTTGATGTAAATTTAGCCATTAGCCATTTGCATAATTGAAGCCGCACTGATTACATGAGATGCATAGACAGCTAATGCTGAGATTTAATTTGATATTTTCTTTTTGTCGTTATGCTCATTTAAGGTTTGCTCTGTGTAATAATTTCACTTTCAGTGGATGCTTAAGAACTCCCTCGGTGTCCTTTTAGCCTATGGAACACAGCTCATTTTACAATGCCAGCTTTTTAAAACAACGTGGTACAGTGTGCTTCAGGATAACACAAGAAGAACATTATACTTGTTGGATGTTGAACTGGAGCTCATTCACCTTGAATTCATTGGACAGATCTGGTACAGTATTTACTCCCTACTCCATACATTCGATACAAAACAAGTCTTTATTTCGAATCAATCAATCAACCAACCAAACAAAAGCACACTGAGTGAACACTTGTGACCATATGTCACCTTAGTTTGGTATTGTAAAGTATGAAAAAGTATCATGCCTATTGGTTCTGGTGATATCCCTAAAAAACTGTAGCATTATGTGTACTATTTTTGAAAAAATATCTTTTTCTGATGGATCTTCTGCATCAGTGAAATTTAGGTTGTTGACGATGACTCTTCAAACTAAGTTTCCGCTCGTAGTAAACAAGCTTAACAGTTTCCATATTTCCCTAGCTGGTTCTCTTTGTACTCTCCTGATCATCATGGAAGAGATACAAAAAAACACCTCGAGCCGACTGTATGTTTTGATTTATGTATGTGTGTGAATATGGCTGTGTGTGCTGTACCAGTCTGAAGGTGGAGTAGACCTCTCCTGAGGTCATCCAGAAGATAGTGAAGGCAAAATGGAAACTCCTGCCTTTAACACTTAATTCTTTAAAATGATTTTCTATTTTTAAAAGATTAAGGGTGTTCATCAAACTGTTTGTTCTAAGTCAGATTCTTATGAGGCTAGACAGAAGAATCTGAAGAGTCTTAGCATTTGGAGACCACACGATTGAACAGTCTAGTATGAGTTCAGGGGCGTCTCATTAAACGCTCCTGGCATCAGTTCTACCCACAGGAATGTGGGCCCTTTAATAATGCAGACACTAGGTACAACCATCCATAAAAATTCTCTGAATTAATAGAGAATAGAATAGAACTTTATTGTCATCATACGTACAGTGAAATTAATCATTATGCATACAACAAAATTTCGTTCAGAACAGCCATCCAAGAAAAACACACAAGCAACACATGGGGGATGGTATATTCTGCAGCCGCCAGCAATCCAGCCCAAGAAAAAGGGAACAGTCAAACAGAAGGAAAGTTAGGCTGAAAAAAAGTTCTTCTTGTACTTTGCTCATATGTGAGGTGCTCACATACCAGGGTCCAAAAAAACCACCTCATCAAAAGCATAAAGCACAATGCCAGTAGCTGGGACATATTTCTCTGACATTAGCTTCTCATCATTGGCTCCTTAAATTGAATTTAAAATCCTCCTCACATTCATGGTATCAAATAAATCAGGCCCCATCTTACTGTATCTTAAAGACCTCATAGTATGGTATCACCCCAATACAGCACTTGGCTCTCACACTGCTGACTTATTTGTGGTTCCTAGAATACTCAAGAGTAGAATGGGAGGCAGAGCCTTCAGCTTTCAGGCCGCTCTTTTGTGGAACCAGCTCCCAGTCTGCATTCAGGAGACAGACACCCTCTCTATTTTTAAGATTAGGCCTAAATCTTTCCTTTGTGATCAAGCTTATTGTTAGGGCTGGATCAGGTGACCCTGAACCTGAGCATTTCTTGTTTTATTCACCTCTTTCACTCTTTGTTTAAGCGCCACTCTGCATTTAATCCTTAGTTATTATTATTCATCATTATTGGCTCTCTTCCACAGCATGTCTTTTGTCCTGTCTCCCTCCCTTCACCCCCAGCTGGTCACGGCAGCTGCCTGCTCCTCCCTGAGTCTGGTTCTGCTGGAGGTTTCTTCCTGTTAAAAGGGAGTTTTTCCTTCCTACTGTTGCCAAGGGCTTGCTCATAGGGGTTGTCCGATTGTTGGGGTATTCTCTGTATTATTGTAGGGTCTTTACCAAGCATCTTGTGGCAACTGTGTGATTTGGCACTTTAGAGGAGCAGTAGAGGAGCAGAATGGAGAGTAAGAAGAAACATGGAAGCTCTTTCAGACACACTGAGATCCACAGAAGGGAGCTGAGAGCTGAAGATGTTGAATTTGCACAATGAATTCAGGAGGATCAAACAGGCATCTCTTCATAATGGATGTTTCTTAGTCCCTTACAAAGATCTCATAGTTCTTTTCAAAGTACCTTCCTGGTAACCCATGGATGAAGAGCAGGACATCAAGCAGGAGACTCTACCTATCAGTATTTATGATATACTCGTCCTGGTTGTTCTTGTTAAACTGCAAAGCTGCAGTAGTAAGAGTCCATTGCCCCACTGGATGATCCAGAGCTGGTCTCAGGACCTCGTACAGATGTGGCCAACACCCAGGCAACCTTCAACATCTGGAACAAGATGAAAAGCATAAAATGACAAGATGAATGCCATCTCCTACTCTCTGGTTTGGGAGCCAAACAGTGCAGATCAAAACCTCCTCCTGTGTGAAGAATTTGGCGAGTCTAATGGATTGTTGGAAACTCCCAAGAAATTTGATCTTTTCATTGGTATGCTAATTAATGTAGCAAACTATTTTAAACCAATGGTCAATTTATCCTCAGTACATTTTCATGTCTAAAATAAAGAGATTTTTATTTTAGAGATATGGTAAGACCTATTTCCTATTTTGAAACTACAACCCTCAAAGCTCAAGATCAACTGGTATACAGCTCACCATATCTGACATGTTTTGATTGGATTATTATAAACCTTCTTATGCTTCTGATTTTAGAATAACAATTTATAATTAAATGTCTCATTAAATATTTCTATGAAATAGGGTCTGAACATTTCTGTGCAGTGTTTGCATGATCGGTGGTTTGTATGATTCTTTGTAGGGATTCTTGCCCAACCAATCATATCCTCTCATGGGTCATTCTCCGAATTCGGTGCACTTTGTGTCTATCCATGTGTCTTTACAATAAAATACAAATATTTTTTTTAACTATGTTTTTAAAAAAAATTATGGATTGATACTTTATTTTATTGATCCCACAATGGGGAAATTACAGTTAACAAAACACCCATCCAAGAAGACAAAACAAAACAAACATGGGGCTATGCTGCCCCCCCCTTCTGGAGGCGTTGCCGAGATATAGAGGTCCAAACGAGCATGTCCCCACTGATCAACATTATTCTTTCACTGCATATAAAACAAATAAAAATAGCCACTAACTGCAAGTTATTTCTACTGATATAAAAATTTGCCAGTATACTTTAACCTAGCCAGCCATATGCTGCTTCATACCCTAGCTAAGGTGGACTTATGGCTACTTTTAGCCAAAATCTTCAACCCCGTGACATTCAGCCCCATAACAAACCCCACGGGTTAAATCATTGTTATGGGGTTGAGGGTTGGACTGTTCTTAAGTCAGGCAGCCCCCTTTCTCTAAATGTTATTTCATGATTATTATTTTCAGATTGCGGCTATCAGATGGCAAAATTAAATACAGAGACGTGACAGGACGTAATTCACGTCACATGCAAATACAGAAGGAGATCTGGGACAGACTGAATAAAGGATGAAAGAATCATAAATAGGAACAACAGATCAGATAAGAAAAGAAACCATCCACATTCACTTTCCTTCTTCAAACTTATTAGACAGGGTCATTTCAGAACTAGAGAAGAGATTTTCCCAAAAAAACAGAGACCTGATGAATGCAATTTCATGTTTCCTGCCCCAGTCAGACAGCTACCTTGATCCCACACTTTTGCTCCCTCTACACAGTCTTGCTGGATCTAAAGAGACTGAATGTCTCAAAAATGAAATACTTGTGGCAAAACCACTGCTGCTTAAGAAGTACCCAAATGAAAAAGACCTGTCCACTCTGTGTTTCAGCCTACATCAATACAAAGATGCGTTTCCTGAACTCCTTAAGCTTTATGCCACAGCGTGTCTTCTGCATCCTGTGAGAGTTCCTTCTCCACACTATCAAGAGTCCTAAGCCCTTTCCGCCGCTACATGCTTCACAAGAGAAAAAGAAATTTAGTACTTTTGGCCCATGAAAAGTCTATCACAAACCAATTAGACATGAATGAATCTGTCACAAGGTTTACCCCCCCAAAACAGAAGACTGATTCTGTAGTTTTTCACATTTTGCATTTTTGCAGTTGCTGTTCTCTTCTTTTTCTACTGAAAAAAAAAGAATAAAAAAAAACCATATATATAATCCAGCCACAGAAGGTCACAAATCTGTGGACTTTCTGTGATGGTCCCAAGCCCAGATAAATGGAGAGGGTATATATGTAAATCTTTGTGTCTACTAGGGCTGTATTCAATCCCCATGAAACAAATAAATATAGCCTAATATTTTGTGTCTATGTTTAAATTTGCCCACCTACATTTTCAGTCTACCCACCCAGCTACAGTGGGCTAGAACCTCGCCTGATGCAACAATCAGCTTTGTCCAGTTCTGATCTGATATCAATACCTTGGATGTGAGCCTCTGTTGATACCTATTATATATAAGTTTTAAATTAAATTCCTCACTGAGGAAGAGACTAGGAACCATTCTTTTATGTCTGAGACAACATCAGACTTGATGTAAACAGCGTTCCTTTCTAAAATAATAGACAGCTGTTAATAGCAGTCACAGTAGTTTCTCTCTCTACTTTTTTCCTCCTCACACACACGTGGTGCATATGGAGCTCCCAAAGAGCTACAGTAAAATATCATTTAACTGAGTTGAGGGCAACGGGTTTTGTTGCCATTAGTGTGATAAAAGCTCTCAAAAAGTGTTAAACCAAATCAACATCCTTTGTGCTTCTGTCATATATAATGCCTCTCTTACCAAACATGATGAGAAGCCAAGAAATCGAGCCAGCGAGAGAGAGAGAGAGAGAGAGAGTTATTTCAGACATGTCAATTTACCTTGACTTTACTTTGGAGTTTGCTGTTAACTAAAAACAAACATATGAACAGGAGCTCGTGGTGCAGCAAGTGAAAAATATCTAAAAACTGCTGCTGCTGTTTCATATGGGAAAGTAAACGGGAAAACACAGACCTAAACTGAATGGATCAGGGCCCTATTCCAGGATGCACGTTAAATATTTTATTTGTATAGCGCCAAATCACAACAAACAATCACCTCAAGGTGTTTTATATTGTAAGGTAAAGATCATAGAATAATGTCAGAGAAAACCTAACAATCAAAGCAACCCCTGATGAACAAGCACTTGGCGACAGTAGGAAGGAAAAACTCCCTTTTAACAGGAAGAAGCCTTCAGCAGAGCCAGGCTCAGGGAGGGGCAACAGTCTGCCGGGACCGATTGGGGCCGAGGCTAAATGGGCTCGTTCTTATATCACACTTTTCTACTCTAGCTGAGCACTGAGCGCTTTATACAACACACATTTATACACACACATTTGCATTTACCCGGCCACTCACCCACACACACACACATACTCACACAAGCACTGTTTCCTATGTCACCGTGACAGGATTTAGGTCATACTTAAAGTGCAAGTGATTCAATTGCCTTGAATCTCTTGATCGGCTGACCCTATATTCATTCTACCCGTTTGCTGTCTTGCATATTTGAAATTTAATGATTTGTTTTAAATCTGTTTTCATTCTTAACTCAGTAATGCTAAAACATTGTGAGAGTGTATTACATAATACACAAAGGCACTGCTCCAACTTATACCTTGTCAAGCAAATGGAGTTATGTGAGGCCACAGTAGAGTGTTGGGCTGATACTGTCACATTTGATCCAAAATTCTGTAGTGTAGCATCTGATGCTATGGTGCTTAGACCACTCACTGAATAATTGCTGGAGTGTTACACAAGCAAAAATAAATTAAGCTGTGATGAGGAGCTGTGAAAAGTCGCTTTCAGTTAGTCTTGTGGTCTGTTACAAAATAATTACCATAATACACATTGCATGTGCAGCTATGTGATGCAGCTGTTGACAAATCTGGGCTTTAGTACGCCACAGATCCTAGCACTTAATCCTTAATGAGGCAGTTTAATACCAAAATGTATGTAGCTTATCACTAAATACTGGGCTTGATTTGACTGCCACTGTTTGACCATGATTTGAATGCCTTTGAAGACAACATATTTTGCTCAGTTTCCTTCCCTATTTTCCTGCTGCCTGATTTGTGAGAGTCTAAGCTCTGTAATGAGAGTCTTTATATCACAAAAAATGACATGACTCTTTTGAACAACCTAAACTAGGTCCCGCATCATCAAAAACATATTCATATCAAAAGGTGGTTGGTGTTTTTCACACCATATTTCGCACAGACCAGAGAGAAATAATAAAGTAATCAAATGATAAATGCAGCCATGAAAGGAAGCTTGTGCAAAACAATGTTGTAAACCACTTTCTTAACATGAATAGCCATGAACTTATTTATAACACTCATATATGCACAAAACATGTCATTATGTCTTAAAAAAGTTGGGAGAGGTTAACAAAAGGCTGGAAAAGTAAGTCATACTAAGAAGAAACAGCTGGAGGAGCATTTTGCAACTAATTAGGTTAAGTTTCTCAGAAGTAAAGCTGGGCAGAGGTTCACCAATCTGCAAAAACTGTGTCCACAAATTGTGGAACAATTTCCAGCTAATGTTCCTCAATGTAAAATTGTGAAGACTTTGAAAGAGTCACAGACTCTGGAGAAATGTGTGAGCCCTCAGGTTACACTGCATGAAGAACAGGAACGATTCTGTCATGGAAATCACTGCATGGGATCAGGAACACTTCCACAAATCATCGTTTGTGAACACAGTTTATGGTGCCATCCACAAATGCAGGTTCTGTCATGCCAAGAAGAATCCAGAAATGAACCAGAAAACCCCTCTGTCGTCTCTGGGCCAAAACTGATGAAATGGACTGAAGCAACTTTGAAACGTTTGCTTGTCTGGAAAGTCATCATAAATGCTGAAACGTAAAAACAGCTTTTACAGCAACATCCAGATGACATCTTTTTCAGGGAAGGCCGTGCAAATGTGACAATAAGAAACTGCATACTGAATGTACTGTATCACAGCAGCATATCTTTCTAGTAGAAGAGTCTAGATGCTGGACTGGCCTGCTTGCAGTCCAGACCTGCTGAAAATATTTGATGGACTATAGATGGGTCCAGGACCCAGGACTTTTGAGCCGCTTGTATCCTATACCAGACAAGAATGGGACAACATTCCTCTCCCAAAGGTCCAACAGCTGGTTTTAACAGAAGAGATGATGCAAAACACAGTGATAAACATGACCCAACGTTTTTGGGTTGTGTTGCCTCTGAAATTCTCAATTTGACTGAATATTTGTCCCCTTCTTGATTTCTTAGTTCTTTGCATATTTGACACACTTGAATGCTTCAAATCATCAAACAAATTTTAATAATAGACAAAGATTACCTGAGTAAGTACAAAATGCAGTTTTTAAATGAAAAAAAAAGCTATCCAAGCCAAATTGTGATAGCTAGATGACTGGGTCAGAGCATCTCCAAAACAGCAGCTCTTGTGGGGTGTTCCCGGTTGGCAGTGGTCAGCATCAAACAAAAGTGGTTTAAAAAAGAAGCAGTGGTGAACCAGCAACAGCATCATGGGTGGCCAGTGATGCACATGGGAAGCAAAGACTGACCCGTGTGGTCTGATCCACTAGATGAACTACCGGATCTCAAAACTTTAACGCTGATTCTGACTGAAAGGTGTGTCGCTTTAATAATATATCATGGTCAACAGTGTCAAATGCTGTGCTAAGGTTCAGTAGAACCAGCACTGTGGTTCTCCTGCGGTCTGTATTTGTGTGGATATCATTGAACACTTTGACGGGGACAGTCTCAGTCATTGTTAGGAAGCTATTTAACTGTTGAAATACAGCTTTTTTGATCCTTTTGCTGATGAATGGAAGGTTAGAGATTGGTTGGTAATTTTGCAATAGCGATTTATCCAGACTGTTCTTTTTTAACAGTGGTTTGATAACTGCTGTTTTTAGAACCTGGGGGAAAACACCTGATGAGAGGGATGAGTTTACTATTTGAATCAGGTCAAATGCAATGACAGGTAGAACTTTCTTAAAGAAGGTTGTAGGAAGGATATCAAGGCAGCAGGAGGATGAACTTAGTTGTTTTAAAATATTTTTTTATGGTTAAGTTGGTGAAATACAGCCATTTTCTCTGCCTTAGTTATGTTTGGGCACAGTATCATTATTGGGGTTGGTGTGGATGGCAGAAACAAGCTTCCATACTTTACTGGCAAACTACTGAAAAGTAAAAATAACTGGAATATACAGGACCAGTCAAAGGTTTGGACCCATTCATACGAGTGTGTCCAAATGTTTGACTGGTCCTGTGTAGTTATAGTTTATAATTGTATAGTTTATCATTTCAACAGTGCACCATATAAAATGGAACTAGATATGGCGTGATGCTTGTGTGGTTTTAAATAGACGCAACTAAACTATACAGTACTGACTTTACCAAAGCTTTGATGGTAAAGAAACCTCTGGCAGAACCAGGCTCAAAAAAGGGCTATAAAAAGAAACAAAAAAAAAAGGTAAAATCCTTTCAATCCTGTTTTTGGGATCATCTGATGTATATTTTGACCTGACCTTGATTCTACATGAAAACAATGTCAACATCCGTCCAGTTACAGTTCTGCTTTGCTGTTGTAACGTAACCCATTTAAACTACGGAGATGTTTATGTATTTTTAAATTCTGGACAATTATCCTTGGATTACCATTGGGGTCCACCTCTTGCGCCGTATGTGTGGATTAAAAAAAGACCACAATGGCAAATGTCAAAAAACTTAACTCAAGACTTCAAGTCTACAAAATTATGGGGGCTGTCACGTGGTTTGGCCCATCTTTTAGTCTAAGTTCAGAGCCAGTAGGAATCATTTTAATCAGATTGGATCACAGTTCTGATAGATGGTTTAGTAAAGTGTATGTGTCATGACCCAGGGCCAGCCTGATATCATGAAATCATGTATGAATTACAGGGATAGCCACTTCACATGATATCGTTACACGTTTTTGGCTTTTCCTGTCTCATTTTACTACATGAATGAAATATTAACCCTGGCCTTAATTCTGTCTAACCTTTACTTGTGCCATTTAATTAACACGAAGACATGATAAATAAAATATGCCTGAAGTTACATCCAATGTGTACACAATTCCATGGTATGACAATACTGATGGTAAGAAATTGGGGGGGGGAAAGCACACAAACGTAAACAACTTCTAGGCATAGTGGTGTGAAAAACATTCCCTCTTAGCTGCTCTCCTTTTCACTCTCTCACACACTATTATGTGCTGATGGCTCTACGTGATGAGGGGGTAGTATATAATAGCATTCGGTTATGTTTTAACACAATGCTGCAATCGTCTCAGGAGTGGGTGTCCCAACAAACCCCAAGATCAGACCGGTCCATGTTTAGAGAAATTGCAGAAAAAACAAGAACTACATCTCAGACTCTATAGCTCAAATAGTTCCTGCAGTCATTGAGTCAACCATGAACTCCTGTGTATTCCTATATTCTAGAGTGAAATGTGACAGTGATCACAAGCACAACAGCAAATCTGAATATGTGCTCATTCTGACCCAGATGGTTGACTTACATGCATAGTCCATGCATAGCCCATGCATGCATGGACCATCTGGGTCCCAATGAGCACATATTCAGAGCCTGTTAATATCTATCTGGGCAAACCCGTGTAGGGCCACCATGGAAACTGCTGACAAAAGCACATGGGGGCCATAATGTGTGCCCTTACTTATCCCATATTGGGCCCACCTATGTGTGCTGGCAGGGAGAATGTCTGAAAAAGAAAAGAACCGAGGTGTCCAGTCAAACTCTGACCTCAACCTGATTGAACAGGACCTTAAGAGAGGTGTGCATAAAGATTTGCCTGAAACCTTCAAGAAACTGAGCAATGTTGTAAAGAAGAGTGGGCCAAAATTCCCTCCACAACAAAGTGAGAGACGGAGCGTCACACAATGTGATTCTATAAGCCTTTTAATCATGTGGTATACTCAGTGTTTCACGGGAGTCCGGTGAAAACTTTCTTTTTTATATGACTATAGCAATGAGACACTTAAGACCACTAGACAGAAAGTATGTGTTGTTTTATTTATTGATCACATTGTTATCTCCTTTCCAACTGGATTTGTAGTCTCTAGTCTACTTGTAATGCATCATCATACTCCTCAAATAAAGTGTAACTGGAACAGTTTCTCAGGCTTGAGGAAGTTGCAGTAGAGCTCATGAGCAGGCAGAGCTAATTGGATGAATAGAGCTTACTCAGGATAACAACACTATTGAGCACAAGGGTATTCCATGCAAAGCAGACAAGAGGACGATGAGAGGGGAACAGGAAACAAAAGGTAGAACCTGACAACTGCTGCCAGCACCGCTTCTATAAAAAAGGTGATGCACTGTGCTAGTAGAATGCCACAGGACATCAACGTGGCTCTCTTAATTTGAGCATCTGCACTCAGTGAAGACCCCCCCCCCCCCTTTTTTGTATATTTTTAGCATCTTTTTTTAAATGCGTAAAGCTGAAATGCAAAGCTGAATATTCAAATTTGTGAGTGAGGGAAAGGTTTTTTTCCTCTGGGGCCTAA